>JADRCC010151426.1:0-19773 GCA_019843855.1 Hylomyscus alleni
GGAACATCTCTCCATGGCCTCTGCATCAGCTCCTGCTTTCTGACCTGCTTGAGTTCTAGTCCTGACTTCCTCTGGGGATAAACAGCAATGTGGAAGTGTAAGCTGAATACACTTTCCTCCCCAACTTGCTTTTTGGTCATGATGTTTGTGCAAGAATAGAAACCCTGACTAAGACACATGATTATCCATTTTGTATTCGATAATCAATTGATATGATTTTTCCCTTGAGAAGACTATTTCTCCCATTCTTGGCATTCATTAGTTGCCTGTAGTTCTTAGCGTAGGGCTGATGCCTCATGGGCCCTGTTCACTTTGGCATGCCTATTGTTTGTGCAGTCATGTTGGTGAGACAGTAAGAGTGTAGCTTTTTGTATCATGTTTCCTGCCACTTCAAAGACTCATGATAAAGTTAAATCTATCCAACTACACTAAGTATCGACACAATACAAACTAAAATAACAATTCATATATGTCAGTGAGTCCAAAAATTTTGTTGCAGGGCGGTGGTGGCGCATGCCTTTAATCCCAGCACTTGGGAGGCAGAGGCAGATGGATTTCTGAGTTCGAGGCCAGCCTGATCTACAGAGTGAGTTCCAGGACAGTCAGGGCTATACAGAGAAACCTTGTCTCGAAAAAAAAAATTTTGTTGTTGTTATTGCACTGGCTCTGTTTTATTGTAAAAGTTGTTAGCATCTGAGACTGAGAGGTAATATGTGTTATCTATCTTCTGTATTAGCTATCAGATGCTATATTAAAAGAAAATTTTGTGGTAAAAGGTCTGTGTAATATACAAATAGATACTAAAGGGGTAACAAATCCATATAACCTTGTCTAGAGCTTTGGGAGATCCTGATGATTATATTACATGTATTGTCTGACCAACTTTGCAATGATTATTGCAATTTAATGCAGAAAGAACTTAATAGTCCCTATAATGTACAACATACATGCCTTCATGCTTTTTTTCCTGCTAGGGATGGAATCCAGGGCCAAGCATGTGTTAAGCAAGCATTGTACTACTAAATCCCCCAGCAATTTCAGGTGGGTCTTAACTATTTTGTGAGGAACAGATCTTTTATAAAGACAACACCACCTACTGACTCTAGAAACAACTATTTGCAGCTTATTCATTAACTAATCCACTAGTGTTTGTTTGTTTATTACCTTTTACATGATGGTGACTGTTCTAGATCCTGGAAATATAGTAGCTGAAAAGGTCAGCTCAGGAACTTTGGGAAGGTCATGGAACAGTTGCATCTCTGGAAGGGAGAGGCTAATTAATATTCCTCAGACCACAGGGTGTGAACAGACCTGCAGGTGGGGACACATTCCACAGGACAGACCTTTGTCCACCTTCAGACAAGGGAAGTCCTTGTCACCTCATTCTCTGAAGACCAATCAGTTTAAAAGGTCATACTGTTCTGCCAATCACATTGTGCCTAATGGCTGCTGCCCTGAAACTCTATAAAAGCTCATTGAACAAGCTGTGTGGGGTCACCACCTCTCCTTAGGGTCTGGGATGACTACAGTGCAAAGGAACAATAAAATCCTCTTGCTTTTTGCATCCATCCAGGCTCCACGTGGTTCAATCAGGGGGTCTCCAGTCAGTTAAGGCTCAACAGAGCCTTACATAGCTAACAGGGCAATTATGTACTCAAGTATTTATTTCCAGAGGATATTCTATTGTCTGCCTGCCTTCCTGTCTATCACCTTCATCACAAAGAAGTCAGCTAATACAGATTCACATGGAATTTTGCTAAGGCAGACTCACAGACAGACTCATGTGGTGTTTTGCTGAGGCAAAAACCATGGGATGACATGTGATGTTTGGAGGGAGTATAAATAGAACTCAGTGGACAGTGGTGGGGTCTTGTATAGCTAGCTTTGCAAAGCTTTTTTGGCCTTACATCTTCATCCTTGCTAATCTTCACTTCATTGAGAGAGACACATCACAGAACTTCTCCTGGAATCCCTGCTGATCCTGGTTGCTACTGCTGGCTTGCATTGATTCAGCAGAGGCCTGGCTATTTTGCTTATTCATACCACTGCTGCTGATTCCTGTTAGCAATATCCTGACTCTACTGAACTGGACTGCTGGTATATATTCTGACAAGGCAGATTGGATTTGCTCCAAAGAACTATTTTTAAATGGGTCTACCTCCCCCATCTCCTAATAACCTTCCTTTTCCACTACCTCTGGTGGGCTAGAAGGGAGGTTAAAGCATTTAAGAACCCTTAGTGAAAGTGGGTTTGAAAAATGGAAGCCAATACAGGGGTCTAGCATAACTGTCATCAGAGAGTCTTCACCTAGCAATTCATGGAAACAGATGCAGACATGAGAGCTTGAGTGTTATATGATCCAGTGCAGTCAAGGACACCACAAGAAAACATACAGAATCAACTAACCTGGGCTCTTGAGGACTGAACCACCAGCTAAGAAGTATGTATGGGACTGACCTCGGCCCTCTGTACATATGTAACTGTTATTTAGTTTGGTCTTTATGTGGACATCCTAACAGTGTGATCATGGGCTGTCTCTGACTCTGTTGCTACCCTTGGAATCCTTTCTTCCTACTATGCTGCCTCTTCTAGCCTCAATAGGAGAAGATGTGCCTAGTTTTACTGCAACTTGATAATGTCAATATCCTTTAAAGACCTCCTCTTTTTTGAAGACAAAGGGGAGGTGTGGGAAGGGGAAGGGAGAAGGAGGGATTAAGATGAGAGGTGGGAGGGGAAGCTGTAATAGGGATGTAAAGTAAATTAATTTAAAAACCAATAATTTGTCATATATTGGTTTGAGTGCTTAAAAATTCAAAGATGAAACAAAATCCATTTAAATTGTAAAACCTAAATAATTCTCTTCATTTTTATTATTATGGAAACTACATTTAAGGACATTTCTGGCATAGACTTTTGCTCATGGAAAGAAAAATAAGAAGCAAGACATCATTATTCATTTAATGGTATCTGAAAAATACATCATTTAAGACAAATTTTCTATGCTTACATAAGTCTTCTAATGTTTCCATCATAACATTTTATTTTGCTTTTACATTTTATTTACTTAGTATATGTACACATATGTGCACATGTATGTGAATGTGTGTGGTTTATGTACATGTGCTACATGAAGTGAGGTCAAAGGACAGTTTGTGAGAGTTGGTTCTTTCCTTTTACTGTGTTTGTCCAGAGTGTCAAACTCAACTACATGTGCCCACTAAAACATTTCACTAGATTTATCATAATCTTAAGTAGCCCTATGAACTTAGGCAACTATGAACTTGTCACACAGTACATCATTCAGAGGAAATGATATCTGTTCTATTTTACATAATTGCGATATTTTTAAAGTATATAAAATAGTACATAAATCTATGAAATCTCTATGGGGTATAACATACTAATATAATAATTTAATTTTATTTCTAAGCTTGTTAAGAGATTACAACTTCGCCGGGTGGTGGTGGCGCATGCCTTTAATCCCAGCACTTGGAGGCAGAGGCAGGCTGATTTCTGAGTTCGAGGCCAGCCTGGTCTACAGAGTGAGTTCCAGGACAGCCAGGGCTATACAGAGAAACCCTGTCTTGAAAAAAACCAAAAAAAAAAAAAAGTAATTACAACTTCTACAAAATAGATTTTTGCTTTCAGATTTTAGCTTTATAGACAGAAAAGCTATTGATCATTTAAAAGGACTGAAAAATCAAACTATAAATCAAGAGAAGACTTAGGAACAGATGTTTTTACTTGTGAATTATTCTAACTACTTAATGAACATCAATACTTCTCAAAGTTCAAAAACTTGGAGGTGTAGGGATTACTTTCAAACATATTTTGAGAGGCTGGCATTACTGTGATTGCAAAACCACATAAAAATACCACAAGGAAATAAAATTAAAGCTAATAATTCTAATAAACATTGATACAAAGACTCTAAAAATACCAGTGAATTGAACTCAAGAGTATATTAAGAAGTTCATATAACATAATCAAGTAGGATCCATATTTTTTGATATATGGATTATTCACAGTATTTAAATGCATTATTTTTATACCACATTAATAAAAGTCAAATATCTTAGTAGATTTAGAACAAAATAAAATTCAACATGCTTTCATGATGAAAACTTTCAATAGATCAAGAACAGAGAATATTTACCTCATCATATTAAAAGTTATATAGTAAAAGCCCATAACTAAATCCCAATAGTTAAAACCTAAAACCCTTCTATTAAGATCAGACAAAGGCAAATATGCTCACTCCTTCATATCAATGTAGTAATAGAAATCCTAGTCCAAGCAATTTAGCAAGAAATGAAATATAATAATGAAGTACATTTCAAATTAGAGATCACATGACTTTATGTATAGAAAGACCTACGATCCCACAAAATAACTGAGAATTCTTTCTCTTCCTTCCTTCCTTCCTTCCTTCCTTCCTTCCTTCCTTCCTTCCTTCCTTTCTTTCTTTCTTTCTTTTTTCATTTCTTGCTTGCTTGCTTCCTTCCTTTATCTTAATGGTATAGGTGTTTTTTGCCTATGTGTATGAGTTTTGCAACCTCAAGTGTGCATAGTGCCATGAACAGCATAAGTGCATGTCAGTCACCTGAACTATACTTGCAGATGGTTGTGACCAGGTCTGTGGGTGCTAGAAACTGAATCTAGGTTCTCTGGAAGAACAGTCAATGCTCTTAACTGTGAAGCTTCTAAAGCTTCCACTTTAGAATAAAATATTTAGAAATAAGCTTAACTTCAGAAATAACACATTCACTGAAAATTAAGAAACACTGATTAAATAAGTTAAATATGCCACAAAAATGCACAGTATCTCATGCCTATGTTATCTCATGCATTATCTCAAAACTACAATAGTGTTTTTATTTCTGGTAGCACTATTTCCAAAATCAATATCTGTAAAGTATAAGTGACCATTGATGACTAAATGTGGGTTAAATCTAATAGAAACATACACTAGTGTTTTTTAGCCTTAAGAAAGAGAGAAATCGCCTTTCTGCTGGGGCAGACTCCTAGCTGGTCTGCTCCTGTGAAGACACCATATCCTGAGCCATCCGAGAAGATCTTCTACACTCAGAACATTTGGGCACTGACACCATAGCCTCAGGCATCCCAGGAGATCTGCTGCACACAGGGCAACTGAGCAACTGATCACCAGCTTGTCTGCTCCCCTGAAGACACCACAGCTAGAAGGTCTCCCAGGAGCTCTTCTTTATACAGGGCAACTGGGTAACAGACACCACAGTCTGAAGATCTCCTGAGGGCTCTGTGGCATGCAGGATAACTGACCCAACAGACTGAAACCATCCCTGGAATTCTGCTGCACACAGGGAAACAGAGACCACAGTCAGTAAACACCCCGGAGAACATCTTCACACAGGACAACATATTGACTGTTCCTTAGAGGACCCAACAGTCTGAAGGCCTCCCCGGAGATCTACTGCAGTCAGGGCAACAGAACAGCAGCTTCGCTGTCCCTCTGAAGAGACCCTAGTTGGAAGTCCCCACAGGTAGTCTGCTACAGCCAGGGATACAGGCCTACCAGGAGACCTGAAGCAACCCATCGACAAAAGAGGCAGACTCCAGACAAAGTCACCCAGACCAGCAAACACCAGGAATAACCATATGGTGATAGGCAAGCCCAAGACCATAAGCAACAGAAGCCCATATCCGTAGGCATCAATAGAATTCAGCTCTCTCACCACAGCAAGCTCTGAACATACACCAACACAATTGAAAATCAGGAAGCTGACCTAAAATCCTATCTCATGGAGATAATAGAGTCTTTTAAAGAGGATATAAATAACTCATAGAAAAAAAATACAAGAAAACACAGGTAAATAGGTAGAAGCCCTTAAAAAGGAAACAAATAAAACCCTTAAAGAAATACAGGAAAACACAATCAAAAGGGTGAAGGAATTGAATAAAGCAATCCAAGACCTAAAAGTGGAAGTAGAAACAATAAAGAAAACACAAATGAAGGCAAACCTGGAAATGGAAAGCCAAGGAAAGAAGTCAGGAATTACAGATGTCAGTATCACCAACAAAACACATAAGACAGAAGAGAGCATCTCAGGTATAGAGGATAACATAGAAGAGATTGACTGTCAAAGAAAATTCAAAATGTAAAAAACTCCTAATCCAAAGCATCCAGGAAATTCAGGATAAAATGAAAAGTCCAAATCTAAAAACAATTGGAATAGAGGCGAATGAAGATTCCTTGCTCAAAGAACCAAAAATGTCTTCAACCAAATCATAGAAGAAAACTTCCCCAACCTAAAGAAAGAGATAGCCAGAAAAGTACAAGAAGCCTATAAAATACCAAATAAATTGGACCAGAAAAGAAAATCCTCTTATCACATAATTATCAAAACGCTAAAGACACAGAATAAAGAAATAATATTAAAAGCTGCAAGGGAAAAAAGCAAAGAAACATACAGAGGGAGACATATCAGAATTAAACCAGACTTCTCAACAGAGACTAGGAAAGCCAAAAAAGCCTGGTCAGAGGTCATGTAGACTCTAAGAGAACACAAATATCAGACTAGGCTACTATATCCAGCAAAACTCTAAATCAACATAGATGGAGAAAACAAAATATTCCAGGATAAAACCAAATTCAAACAGTATCTATATACCAATCCAGCCTTAAAGAGGAGCCTAGACGGAAAACTACAAGACAAGGAAGGTAACTACACCAAAGAAAAGATAAGATATTAACCATCTTACAACAGAGCCGAAAGTAGAGAACAACAAGCACACAAAGCCACCTACAAAAACAAACATATCAGGAACCAATAGTCATCTCTTTTTAATATCTCTCAATATTAATGGATTCAACTCACCTAAAAAAGACATAAACTAACAGACTGGATATGCAAACAAGATCCAGCATTTTGCTGCATAAAAGAAACATACCTCAATAGCAAAGACAGATATTATCTCAGAATAAAAGGATAGAAAAAAAATCTTCCAAGCAAATCTTCCCAGGAAACAAACTGGAGTTGCTATATTAATATCCAATAAAATATACTTTCAACCAAAAATTAGAAAGCGTGATGAGGAAGGACACTTCATATTCATCAAAGGGAAAATCCACCAAGAGAAAGTCTCAATTCTGAATATCTATGCCCCAAATGCAAGGGCACTCACATTCATAAAATAAATTTCCTAAAGCTCAAAACACACATTGAACTCCACACAATAATAGTGGGAGACTTCAACAGCCCACTCTCAACAATGGATAGGTCATTGAAACAGAAACTAAACAGAGACACAGTGAAACTAATAGAGGTTATGAACCAAATGGATTTAACAGATATCTACAGCACATTTTACCCTAAAACAAAAGAATATACCATCTTTTCAGCACCTCATGGTACCTTCTCCAAAATTGGCCATATAATTGGTCACAAAACAACCTTCAACCAATACAAGAATATTGAAATAATCCCATGAACCCTATCAGATTACCACAGACTAAGGGTGGTCTTAAATTCCAACAAAAACAACAGAAAGCTCACATACACTTAGAAACTGAACAATGCTATAATCAATGATAACTTGGTCAGGGAAGAAATAAAGAAATTAAAGACTTCCTGGAATTTAATGAAAATGCTGATACATCATACCCAAACTTATGGGACAAAATGAAAGCAGTGCTAAGAGGAAAATTGATAGCACTAAGTGCCCTGTTAAAGAAACTGGAGAGATCTTACACTAACAACTTAACAGCACACCTGGGAGTTCTAGAACAAAAAGTAGCAAACTCACCCAAGATGAATAGATAGCACGGCCAAATTCAGGGTCAAACTATGGGTCGAAATCAACCAAATAGAGACAAAGAGAACAATATAAAGAATCAAGAAAACCCAAAGCTGGTTCTTTGAGGGAATCAACAAGATAGGTAAACTCCCTAGCCAAACTAACTAAAGGGCACAGAGACAGTATCCAAATCAACAAAATCAGAAATGAAATGGGAGACATAACAACAGAAACTGAGGAAATACAAAAAGTCATCAGATCCTACTTAAAAAAGCCTATACTCAATAAAACTGGAAAATCTAGATGAAATGAATGGTTTTCTAGACAGACACCACATACCAAAGTTAAATCAAGAGCAGGTCCAAATCTCACAATGAAATAGAAGTCGTTAAAAACCTCCCAACCAAAAAAAAAAAAAAAGCCCAGGGCCAGATGGATTTAGTGCAGAATTCTACTAGACCTTCTAAAAAGAACTGATACCAATATTCCTCAAACTGTTCCATAAAATAGAAACAGAAGCAATACTACCTAACTCTTTCTATGAAGCCACAATTACTCTGATACCTAAGCCACACTAGGATCCAACCAAAAAAGAGAACTTCAGAACAATCTCACTTATAATAATAAAATTCTTGCAAACCGAATCCAAGAACACATCAAAACCATTATTAACCACAATCAAGTAGGCTTCATCCCAGGGATGCAAGGTTGGTTCAATATACAAAAATCCATTAACATAATTTACTATATAAACAAACTCAAAGAAAAAAATCACATGATAATCTCCTTAGATGCAGAAAAAGCATTTGACAAAATACAACACCCATTCATGTTAAAAGTATTTAAGAAATCAGGAATTCAAGGCCCATACCTAAACATAATAAAAGCAATTTACAACAAACCAACAGTCAATATCAAATTAAATGGAGACATACTTGAAGCAATCACACTGAAATCGGGGACAAGACAAGGATCCCCATTCTCCCCATATCTATTCAATATAGTACTCAACGTGTTAGTTAGAACAATAAGACAACAAAAAAGAGGTCAAGGTGATACAAATTAGTAAAGAATAAATAGAGGTATCACTATTTGCAGATGATATGATAGTATACATAAGCAACCCCAAAAATTCTACCAGAGAACTTCTCCAGCTGATAAACAACTTCAGCAAAGTGGTTGTATATAAAATTAACTCAAATAATCAGAGGTCTTCCTCTGCACAAAGGATAAACAGACTGAGAAAGAAATTAGGGAAACAACTCCCTTCACAATAGCCACAAATAATATAAAATATCTTGGGGTAACTCTAACAAAACAAGTGAAAGATTTGTATGACAATAACTTCAAGTCTCTCAAAAAAGAAATCAAAGAAGATCTCAGAAAGAGCGATCTCCCATGCTACTGAATCAGCAGAATTAAAAATTAAAGAAAAAAATGGCTGTCCTACCAAAGGCAATCTATAGACTCAATGCAATCCCCATCAAAATCCCAACACAATTCTTCAAAGACATAGAAAAAACAATTCTCAAATTCATCTGGAAAGGCAAAAACAAACAACAAACAAAAACAAAACAGAATATCGAAAACAATACTTAACAATAAAAAACAGCTGGTGGAATCACCATCCCTGACCTCAAGCTCTACTATAGAGAAACAGTGATAAAAGCTCTATGGTATTGGTACAGAAACAAGTTGATCAATGGAATAGAATTGAAGACCCAGAAATAAAACCACACACTTACAGTCACTTGATCTTTGACAAAGATGCCAAAAATATACAATGGAAAATGGAAAGCATCTTCGATAAATGGTGCTGGTCTAACTGGCTGTCTGTGTGTACAAAAATGAAAATAGACCCATATTTGTCATCTTGTACAAAGCTCAAGTCCAGGTGGATCAAGGACCTAAACTTAAAAACAGACATACTGAATCTAACAGAAGAAAAAGTAGGAAAGAACCTTGAACTCTTGGCACAGGGGGAAATTTCCAAAAGTAAATTTCAATGGCTGATACTCTAAGATCAAGAATTGATAAATGGGACCTCATAAAACTAGAAATCCTCTGTAAGGCAAAAGACTTAATAAGACAAATTGGAGACCTACAGATTGGGAAAAAAATCATCACTAACCCTACATCTGATAGAGGGCTAATATCCAAAATAAATAATGAACTCAAGAAGCTAAACACCAAAAAACAAAACAACCCAATCAAAAAGTGGGGTACAGAACTAAACCAAGAATTCACAACAGAGAAATTTCAAATGGGTGAGAAATACCTAAAGAAATGTTGAAAATCCTTTATGATCAGAGTAATGCAAATCAAAATGATCCTGAGATTCCACCTTACACCAATCAGAATGGCTAAGATCAAAACTTTAGGTGATAACACATGTTGGCAAGGATATGGAGAAAGAGAAACATTCCTCCATTGCTAGTGAGATTGCAAACTGGTACAACCACTCTGGAAATCCATCTGGAGGTTCCTCAGAAAATTGGAAATAGAGCTACCTCAAGACCCACGAGTACAACTCTTGGGACTATACTCAAAAGATGCCCCACCATGCCACAGGGGCACCTGTTCCACTATGTTTGTAGAGGCTTTACTTGTGATATCCAGAAGCTGGAAACAACCCAGATGTCCCACAACAGAAGAATGGATACAGAAATTGTGGTTCATTTACACAATGGAATACTACTCAGCTATTAAGAATGAGGACATTCTGAGTTTTGCAGGCAAATGGATGGAACTAGAAAATATCATCCTGAGTGGGATAACTCAGACATAAAAGGACATTTATGGTATGTACTCACTAATAAGTGGATATTAGTCCCAAACAAAAACAAATATTAAAGAATACCCAAGATACAGTTCACAGAACTCAAAAGGATTAACAAGCTGAAGAGCCCAAGTGAGGATTTGGGAGGGAGAAGAAAGCAATCACAAGTGCAGAGAGAGGAAGGGATCTGGTAGGGAAAGTGGATGGAGAGGGGTATTTGATCTGGTATTGAGTGAGGGAAAAGAAGTGAAGCCTTGAGGATGAACAGAAAGAATGGAAGTAGGTAACTTTCGGAGGTAGAAGGTGGGGGCAACCCTCCAGAATATGCCAAAGACCTGGGAGTTGAAAGAATCTCAGGACTCAAAGGGAGGAACCTTAGATGAAATGCCCAACAATAGGGAGAGGGAACTTATAGAGCCCACCTCCAGCAGGAAGACAGGGCATCAAATGTGGGAGGGGGTTGCCATCCCACAGTCACATCTCTGACCCATAATTGTTCCTGTCTGGAAGAATTGTAGGGAAGGAAATAGAGAGGTGCCTGAGGAAAAAAAGTTCCAGGGACAGGCCCAAAGAGGGATTCAGCTCAAGGGGAGGATCCAAATCCTGACACTATTACTGAGGCTACAGAGTGCTCCCTAAAAGGGACCTATCATGACCACACTCTGGAAGACCCAACAAGCAGTGGAAAGAGTCAGATGCAGATATTTGCACCCAATCAATGGATAGAAGATGCTGATCCCTGTGGTTGAATTACGGGAAAGCTGGAAGAAGCAGAGGAGGAAGACAACCTTGTAGAAGGACCAGCAGTCTCAATTAACCTGGACTCCAGAAATCAAGATCTCTCAAACACTGGGCCACCAACCAGGCAGCATACATCAGCTGATATGAAGCCCCCAACACATTTACAGCAGAGGACTGCTGGGTCTGGGTTCAGTCAGAGAAGATGCACCTAACCTTCAAGAGACTGGAGGCCCCAGGGAGTGGAGAGGTCTCATTGGTTAGGGGTGGGGGGTAGAGACATCCTTGTGGAAACAGGGTGGCGGTGAAGAGGTATATCATGTGCAACAGTTGGAGGGTGACGGGGCAGGGAATAATACAATCTGGAGTGTAAATAAATAAGAGAGAGAGAGAGAGAGAGAGAGAGAGAGAGAGATCTCCCTAAGTTACATAAAAGATGTTAGGCTAAGTGAAATAAACTAGTCACAAATTTGTTATGTGAAGGGAGTGATTTCAAAACTCATACAATTTTTGATAGGAAGTTGCTTGTTCTATTAGTTGAGAACTCACCTGAAAATGAATATGCATAATAATAGATTCAAGTTCCTCTAATAAATAAGTATATTGCTCCATAATTAATTTACCCAGTCTCCACTTCATTAAATGTTATCTGGTAGCATTAATTTTTTTTTTAATGTTCATGCAAAAAAACAATCTGGAAGATACTTACTGTTTTGAAGATTACACTGGATCTCACCTTGATGTCCTGGTTAGGTGTGGATTGCCTATTCTGGGCAAGCATTCTTAGTTACCAGACTAGTCAATGATAGTGCTAACCAAAATTATCTTTTAAGATCTTCAAAGGCAAAAAAAGTATGCCTTTCAAAAAAGATACAGTTCAGTAGATATCATCATTGAATATAACAGCACATAAAATCAAAAAGAGTGAAAAATGTCCTCCAAAACTAAACGTTAGAGAAACTTTCCAGCAAAAAGCTCCATGGTGAATTGGATGTTTATGAGAGAATAATAAGATCACATTGTCTGAATATGCCTGTCATGTCCCCTTTGAAACAGATGGTGTTGAGGAAAAAGGAAAAGAAAAGATTTTTGGAAGTCACTAGCCAGAAATAAGACTGAAATTTAATACTTTCTATTAGTATATTATAATTATCATTTATCCAACACATTCGTTTTCTTTTCATATGTGTCAAGCAGTAGGCTAGGCTCTCAAAGATTATGTTCAATGGTAAAGGGCAAGATATTTGCACTGAAGTTATATATTTCAATGCAATGGCTTAAATGTTGGAAATAATCAAAAGAATTGACTTAAAAATATTTTTCTGAATGGAAAATTTCAGATGCCAACATGAGTCAAAACAACTGTAAAATTATCACTCTAGAGGCAAGAAAAAGACCGTCCAACAAACACAAAATAAATAAATACCTAAATTTAAAGTATCAGGAAATAGTTTGTGCTTCTGATTTTCCACAGTAACACCAGAAGTTAAAGGTCTATGTTTGAGATTCTGAGGTAAATGACTCCAACCCACAATTTCAAGCACAATCAAGGTTCTGAAGAGATCAGAGTCCTGTCCTTTTGTCCATGTGAAGACATAACTGAAGATGCTAGAGAGCAGGTTCCTAACTTCAATTCTTGAATGTCTATTCTCAAAATTTCTGAGATATCAACTTCTTCTATGTATAATTTACACAGTGTGTGAAAAGCTGTTACAGAAGACCACTCTACTCAAATAAATGTTATGGTCTTAAAATCAGTTATCATTTTAGAAAAACCTGAACTCACTCAAACTCGGAATTAGCAATGTTCTTCAACCATGAAGTTATCAAGTTAATTATCCAAACCTGAAAGATATTTAGAGTGCAAGGGAGGTACTATTAATAGTTCAAGTGGGACAGTAGGAATAATTTAGATCTGTTCTAGGCAAACTAGGACATATGGTGAGTCTAACTATTGTGAAAATACAACTCTCCACCTGGTGTTCGTTTATTTTTAATTAAAGTCAAACAACTCAAACAGATATACAGTTTGTGGATTTTGGAAGACTTCTCCTAAAACATTATAAAAATATCACAATGCCTTTTTACTGGAATAGTCACTTTCTTTTCATATGTTCCAGTACCCATAGCTTACTGTCGGAAAATAAATGACAAAAATAATGTCCATGAAAATTATTTTGAAAAGCACACTCTAGGAATAACATATTGTTGTTCATTCTGAGTACTTCATAAATTACCGGTTAGCAACCAAATGAGTCAAGCCTTGTTTTAAAACTCTAACGACTTGATTTCATTAATATATAGAGCCCATTCAACTACATTTGCCTAACTAAATTTTATTCTTCTGATTATATATAATATATAACATATTATCAGAAGAATAAAATTTAAATATACTTAACTCACCATAGAGGCCATTTCTTTTTTTCTTTTTCTTTTTTCTTTTTTTTTTTTTTGATGAGGAGCATAGTGAATTTATTTGTATTTGAGTTGCAATTCTTTGGCAACCCATCAAGAAGAGATGGTTGTTGTTCTGTCACTCAGACTTTTTCCCTTCAAGCATAACCTGAGCCCAGAGTAAGCTGTTATCCTACTTTTCACATGTCCATTTGATAAACTCAGATGAGACTATTTTGATGGGCTTTTTGTTTTGAATAAAGATGATTCATCACTTCAAAGGTTTTCAAGTTTTCCGTAACGTTTATTGATTATGACTAACCTATCCAAATGAGCAATCATGACTTTTATATAATACGACGTACATATAGTTTCAGCAATAAAAAGATTTCTCCAAATATAAGCCCATTCTACCAGAAAATTCTTACTACAAGTGAAGCTTTCCTTTGGATTTAAACCTCTTGCTTTTGTATTTCCCATGTCTTTTTATGGAATAAGGTGAAAAGGAAAGTACATCGATGTTAATTTGCTTGTGGAATCTCACTCTTAGAAGAGGGGGTTTGAAATAATGTCACCAATGTAAACCTGTGGACCTGGATTTAGTTAGTGCTTGTAAAAGTAGAGGAATGTAAAACATTCCTCTACATTCCTGAGTATTTGTAGAAATTTTTCTGAGAAATTTCTGTTTCATAGCTTGAGCTGAGAAAAAAAATAACAAATAAATATGGTTGATTCTGTGACTCTTCCCCTGTGTGCATACGTGTAGCCAAACATACTAACCTAAGTCACCAGGCTAGCAGCTCCTTATCAAAACGTTTGCAAATTGAACTAAAGCTATCCAGAAATAGAGACTTAAAATGAAGTTAGTCAGCTTCAAAACTCAAAAGGTGCCATTGATACTGTATTTTTAAGTTTTTAGTCCAATGCAGTTTTATGTGTGTACATATACTGTTTTATATATGGAACTTTAGGTGTTAAAACAATTCTGGAACTAATTCTAGTTCTTGATTTCAAATTTTGGGTCAGCCTGTAATCATCTCAAGCATGGTTTACTTATTTAAGCAGTTGTCAATTGCTGTATGTGGTCCCACAAAAGACGATGCCAGTAACAATATATAAGAGTACTGAACAGTAGAGTGAAGGAGTAAAATCACTCATGTAGTTTTGAACATTGTTTTATGTCTTCCAGAGAACTCCTTAAATACAAATGACTTTTCTTTTCCCAGTGACTGAAGGCTATTAACTGATAGTGTCCATTATACCTCACTTCTGTAGTAAAATTCTGGAATTTTACCAAAAAGAAATAACTTTAAAGCTTATTTGGATAATTGGATGTGGTAAAAATCAAGTTAGAAATTGTTTTAAATTTTTATAGCATCAAGAGATGGTTTGTATTTGTAGGGGACTCTTTATAAAGAGAAATAGGCTTCTAAAGAAGGGACCTCTTTGCCTGAACATCAACTGGTCTGGCCCAGTGAGGAAGCCAATCAGGTGTACCTGTGCTGTGGTTACAGTACACTGGCAGATGGCAGGCAGCACTTCTAAGGCTCCTAAAACAATCATTAAAGCAATCAAGAAGCAATCAAGCAGCTGGCCTTCCTAAAGCCACTGTTCTGTTTTGTCAAATTGTAACAGTTCCTAAGCTAGTGAAAATTTGGCAATTGGAAACCGGATTGCTTTTAGAGTTTCTGACAATTCAAAGAACAGCATTTGCAAGTTCTCTTAGAAATGATCTTTCTGCATTAAGAGGACTTTACTTCAAGACTGTTTTTCCAGCATCGCTCCTCATGCATTATCACATTACCTGAAGCTTGACTGTGCCCCAAACATAGGAATTATTCTGTTTGGACCTACTCTATATTGGATTTTTAAAATTCAGTTTCTAAAATTAATAAAATCATAATATATTTCCTGCATAGTCATCATTTTTCCAAATAGAGATTAATAGAGTCACTTTAGGCAGATTTCAGAGAAAATGATGAAACAAATACAAAATACAAGAAATATTTTGCAAGTCAACATTGGTGAGCATGTGTGTGCTTGCATGTGTGTGAGTGTGTGTATGTCTGTCTGTCTTTCTATGCTTGTTTGTGTGTTCACTTACTTCTTGTCTATATTTTTGCAATAGCACTATTTGTTTCACAGTGGCTTATTTCTAGAAATATTTTTTTAACCAAAGTTGTCAATGTGAATAGAAATTTAGAAATAAGAGACCTTTCCAATCATGGTTCTTTTTCAAATATCCTAAACTTTAATTGCTATACAATTCACTGGTGGATACTGAACACACAGTAACTTTCAACAGTAATAGAATATTCAGTAATAGAGTAAACCATATCAAATTCAACAGCCTCTTGAATTTCAGTTAATTAAGAATAAAACACAAAAAGGAAAACTGCAGGTTGTTCAAATAATTTTCCCTTTGCCACATGGGTCTTGTTAAATGGCATTAATGTAGTTCTTTTGTGAATCAGAAGAATGACCAAGATAATTTTGTAAAATATACATCTACAACAATTTCACAGAATTCAATATGGGATTATCACAAAGTAATCTCAAAGTGGAAGATAATGCAAGGGAAAGGATATAGTAAGAAGATGGCAGAGAGATTAGGAACACAATTTATGAAAGTCATATGTGAGAACTAATTTTTTAAGAATGAACAAAGAAAGATGAGTGTTCGCTAATGAAGTTTCTTAGTATTATACTTTGTTATGTTTTAGTAAATATTTAATTTTCTTTCCCCCTTATATTAACTCTATGACATTAGTCTTATTATCACCATAATATAAATGTTGAAACTGAGACTTGATTATGTAAAAACAAAAAAAAAATCAATACTTGCTATTAAGTCCTAGATGCTAGCCTGGAGTTCAGATTGCTCAGACTCTGTAAAGACTGCTTATGATGTTTGAGTTATAGCTCAGTAGCCAGATTTCTTGCGTTTAAATTAAGCAATTTGGTAATTTGTTTCACCTATAATCTGTGTGACTATGAGGAAATATATTAACTGCCAATGCCTCAATTTCCATCTGCAAAATGGAATAATAATTGCCAGAGAGGGCAGCAAATTTGGATTCCAGAAATGAAGACCATAGGATAACATTCAAATTTTGGTTCTACATAGTTCTTTATAGTTTACTTTGAGTAATTGTGTAATATTCATTGTATTACACATATCAGCGGTTTACTTTAAAAGTACTGACTGAGAAATACAAAGAAATGAATCTTGTAAAGGTTTGAGCTGCATCAATGTGAATCAGGAGGATATAACTTAGATATACAAAACCAACAACAAAACTATAGCTCATCCTCTCCTTTTTCACCCATCTACTGTCATCACTTTCACACAAATTGGCTATGAGAGTCATTTCTGTAACATCTGCTGACATTCGTTTCAAGCAGAGAAAATAATGCATATGGGAAAATGGCTAGATTTATTGTTTCTCCATGAAGATATGCTGCGCTTTGCTAGTGTGGAAGCAGGTTGGGAGTCTCACATCTTCCATAATTGATTTCCTATTGTAATGGTGTTAATATTTTAATAGGTTAAATTGATAATTATCAATGTATATAATCTAGGACAAACTGTGAGAATGCTGTAAATATTATTACAAATTGAAAGAAAATCCCAAAAGCCTTACCAGTAACTGATTTTTGACTTTCTTTAGAAAACGACAGTGCTAAACAAACTAATATGTTAAGATTATAGGAGGAATGCCTATGTCATTGATCCACTAAATCATTCTTTTACAACTTCTTTAGCAGTCTCCATCTACCAGTAAAGAAATACTCAAAATATCATACACCATGAAGAAATCTTATTTATACCTTATACTTCTTTAGAAATACTTATTTCTTTTAGTTGATTCTCAGGTATTTTATACATTGATGGGAAGAGTATGACATTCCAATACATACATACATACATACATACATACATACATACATTGTGGAGGGGTAGATCAGAGTAAGCTCTACTTCCTTTACTTTGCACCTCTGAGATATGGCCTATTCCAAATCTCACATGAATCTTAGAAATATTCTTCATCCATAGTCATCAAGGAAATAGAAATCAAAATGACTCTAAGATTCCACCTGATTTTTACAGTGTAGGATTTTAAAAATTAGTCACTTGCCAATATACATTCATTCTTGCGTATTTCCAAAGTTCAAAATACATTAAATTCTTGTAGGAATAAAATCAAGTTTATAAAAGTGGAAGAGTTGCATATTAATTGAAAAGCTATTGTCTGTAATTTTTCTTTCCTCTTTTGTTCTATCTGTTTCTCTTTCATTCTAAGAACAAGTGATAAAATTGATGTATTTGATATCTGTCATTTCATTTAGTCATTAGTATTTCAGTGCTTCTCGAATTTGCATGCAGTGTTCCATCCATGTCTACTTCTCATTACATAGCATGAAATACATATCTTCCTTATTTCCTTGAAGATATTGCAACTTTAAAATAAAGAATTAACTTTTCTTTTTTAATTAACCATTCTATTTGAGAGGCTAGTATGAAAGTGTGATCTAAAATATCCATCTTTGAACGCAACCTTAAGTCACACAATATGGTTAGTATCTGAAAGATAAAAGACAATAGGAAATAAATTTTTTCATATGTTTTCAGAAGAAATACAGACACTGATTTCAATACTTTGAGATATGTTTACAGCTTCTAAACAGTATATTATATGAATATATATTATTATTGCCACAATCTTGGAATTCTTGTAGGAGCAAGAAGAAACAAGCATGTAATGATTAGTAAAATTATCCAAAGATGTGGGTGTGTATGGGTATAATACCTAAAATATGACTTATAATGGCAACTGACTTTTGACAAAGACACAAATCCAAATCAACTCTACTCTTTTTCCCTATATTTCCTTTATACAGGAGCGATTCTGAGTTAAAATTTTTCACATGGGTGGGTGGCCCCATCCCTCAGTGGGGGGCTGTGGCTAACCTCACAGGATATGATCTCTACAGGTTCTCTCCCCCTTTTGCTGGGTATTTCAGGTAATGTCATCATCATTGGGTCCTAGGAGCCTCTTGCATTTCTGGCATCTGTGACTTTCTGGTGGCCACCCCCAGTTCCCCATCTCCCAATGCTACACACCTCTGTTCAATTTCCTGACCCTCTCTACATCTCCTCTGTCTCCTCCCACATCTGATCCTATTCCTCTTTCCCCTTGCCCTCCTTTCTTTCTCCCAAGTCCCTCCCACCCTCTACCTCCCTTGATTATTTTGTTCCCCCTTCTAAGTAGGACTGAAGCATCCACACTTTGTGGGGATCCATCCCATATACAATCACCAAGCCTAGACACTATTGCTCATGCCAAGAAGTGCTTGCTGACAAGGAGCCTAATATAGCTGTCTCCTTAGAGGCTTTGCCAGATCCTCACAAATACAGAAGCAGATGCTCACAGCCAACCATCAGACTAAGTACAGGGACCCCAATGGAGGTGTTGGGGCAAGGACTGAAAGAGCTGAAGGGGTTGGCAACCCCATAGGAAGAACAACAATATCAACCAACCAGACCCTCCAGAGCTCTCAAGGACTAAATCACCAACCAAAGAGTATACATGGAGTGACCCATGGCTCCAGCTATACATGTAGAAAATTATGGCTTTATCTGCCATCAAAGGGAGGGGAGGTCCTTGGTCCTGTGAAGGCTTGATATCCCAGCATAAGGGAATGCTAGTGTGGTGAGATGGAAGTAGGTGAGTAAATAAGGGAGAACCCTCATAAAAGCAGGGGGGAGGAGGATTGGATAAGGAGTTTGTGTTGAGGAAACTGGGAAGGTAAATAATATTTGAAATGTAAATAAATAAAATAACCAATAAAAACAAATGCAAATCAACAAGAAATAATTTTCAATAACTATTATGGCTTCATTTGATATCAATATGCAAGATAATTAATCTATACAGAACACAGAAAAACATATATATCCTTAGATACAAATTATAACATGTAGAGGAGGTCTCAGAAATTGACAGACTGTAGAGTTCACTTTGCATTTTAGTAAATAAGATTTACTGGAAAAACTGTGCACATGTGGTTGCATATTGTTC
>JADRCC010151625.1:0-18636 GCA_019843855.1 Hylomyscus alleni
AAATTCTAAACCTGTTCTTAGAAACTGGAGGTTAATCACACCATGGGTATACATATCCTTGAAAGGTTTTTTACTCAGTTAGAATGTTTCCTCACAGACTTCGCTTTCTTTGCTATCATTACTATGGCTCTATATTCTGTCACAGATACCATTACCAAGTGAGAGCCATCATTATCATCAGGTAGATGCTATGTCTCTGCCTGATGGTATAGGATTTCTGCATGCAACATGTTAAAGGGCAGATCAATTAGCCTCCATTTGAAGGTGTAAATGGTAAATTAATGATAGGGAATCTCTTTGTGAATACTTTAATTTCTCTCTCAGTTTCCTTTATCCTTTCTGTACTCTGTATTTCTGTGGCCCCCATAGGCTCATAGTGATAATGTTGGATATTATTGGAGGTGTGGCCTTTTTGGAGTAGGTGTCACAGCAATAGAAACTCTAAGAGACTATCACAACACTCAGTCTTATCATCCAGTCTTCATCTTTTGCAGATTCCATTATTTTCAAATTGTGTTTGTAAATTCCTTTTCCTTGTTTCACTTACTTATCACCACCAGAGCAATGCTTGCAGTGCTTTTGTGTCAATTCATTCACATACATACGGTGGTGATAAAATTGAGTCATCTATTGAGCATGTTTCCCAACTGATGTGCATTGAAGCCAATAGCACACCTTCTTGATTCAGCCCTCCTGCTGTTAAGTATTCTTTTAATAGTATATGGAGTGAGATAGTTTTGGAGTGTTTTTCTACTTAAAATAACTGACATTCCAGTGGCCGGGAAGCTCATAGGCCCATGGGGTAAACCTACATTATTATATCACTAAATGGACAACAGTATCAAACTGCCATTGAAACTTTTATATATGTTCACACATTAGCGTAGCTCTCAGTCCTGAAGTATCTTTGTGTTGTAGGCAGCTGTTAATGCATAAACTCACAAGTGGGTCAAAGTGCAGAGAATAAATAATGACCAGTGCTCAGTCAGCAATGGAATATTTATATCACCCCTTCCCAAGGCTCAGGCGACACTGCTGAAGAAGGGCAGAAAGAGTATAAAAGCAAGAGGTTGGGAAGGACAAGGGCAAAACAATTTCTTCTGGACATGGACTACTGCACTAGTGAACTCGCAGCAGCTATGGTTGTCTGCACAAGACTTGTAAAAGATCAAGCTAGTCAATGTTCTAATGTGGTGAAGGGAAGGGGTTAATAAGTCCCCATTCTTATCAGAGACACTATTGGCACTTGATGGCTTCTAGGAAGAGAGACTCAGTTTTTTTTAAGGGTGTGCCACTTGCTAAATAGACCACACTCTAATGGATGGTGGCATACCAATGACTATATGGGCAAGAAAAATTGACTTGTAATTGTTAGCATCAGGGCCTCTGAAGCCTGAGATGTCACATAGGTGGGCCTCACAGACCTGTTGCAAAGGCAACAGCTGCCATATTCCCAGAATCCATTGGGATCACCTCCCACCTTTACCTGTAGTCACTACATCAGAACCCATATATGGGGAACGCTCCTCCCTTACTCTCTCTCCTCCTCTTCTCTTTCTGCTACTACTGCCCCTTCTCTCATTAAACTAATTACACATGGAATTGTTTTGGCCTAGTGTGGTGTGTCCTGATGCGAGCTGCCATTCTAATACATCAGTAATGTTATTAGAAACTGAGAAAGCAAAGATGCAACAATGATTGAAGTCTTAGCTGTCTAAGGCTAAATGGAATAAGCAAGTTGGTTCTCACTGAGCAAATACAGGTTAGATAAGGTCTGTTTAGGAGTGAGTATAAGGCTGATAGACAGGAGTTAAATGTGAGGGGATATTTTTCCCTTTTGAGCATTGCTAAGTCAGTGTGTGGCATTTATAGAGCTATGGTGAATAACAAGAATATTTCTGTGATGATGTAACTTTTTATTTGTCCAGTGTAAACATTTTGATCATTTTCTCTTTCTTCTTACCCCCTCCCTTTCCCTTCCTCTCTTTCTTTTCCTTGCCCCCTCTCCCTGTCCCTCTACCTCACAAAAACACATACACTCCACATCAAATTCTGATGAGTATCTTTAGTCAATGTGTTCCCTTACCAGAATGATAGGAACACCCCTATCTTTTGTCTCATGGCATCATCCTTGAGACTTGTGTGTAAATACAATACAACTACCAACAGGTCTTAAAGAACATCTTGAAAGGTTCTGGAAATGACTCAACATGTGCTTGTTGAACAAGTTTCTAAGGACCCAAGTTCAGGGCCCCAAACCCATACATAAAGTCCAGTGTGTGTATACCTACTTGTACTACCAGTCTATCAGGTAAGTGGATATATATATATATATATATATATATATATATATATATATATAGAGAGAGAGAGAGAGAGAGAGAGATCAGTGGACTTTCTGGTTGCCATGCTAGCTCCAGGTTCAATGAAAGACCCTGTCTCAAAGGAATAAGGCAGAGGTTTGTATATTGAACACTGTCTCACTTTGGCCTCTGCCTGTATACACAAGTTCATATACCTACATATATTTATGTACATACATCACATACATAGATTAAATTCACACAGACACAATTACATACATTCAAATTTATAAAACAAGCGTGTAATGTCTCTTTTTAAAATCCTCAGCAGAAATTAGAAAGCACACCTTTTATTAGTATGTAGGAGACCCATATGCAATCAGACCTCATCCTCAGGATAATTTTCTTTCCTCAAACTCCCTATGCTATTTTGTAATTTTAAAAAATGCCAAAATCATCAGGATCAAAATGGAGTCCCTTGTGTAAATGCCATGGCAAAAAGTGAAATCAAAGTGGCAGGTTATGAAGAATGAATACTAACACACGGAACTAACTGTCACAGATCCTTCCAGAAACACAAACTTCCATGGAAACCAACAAAACCTTGTATAAGAAGTACTTCCACAAGGATGTATGCCAAGCTACTAGTTGGACTGATGTCATTGGCCAAAGGTGATTGATTAAAAATATCTGATGTAATATTTTTTAATTTCTATTTCAAAATCTTCACCTTGCCTCTCTACCTCATTGAATACACAAACCCACAGTTTATTATGGCCACTGTATTGACACTGCCATATCCCACAATTCCAATTACAGTACTATTTAAAAAGAAATATAATTATTCTCTGGAGATTCTTCATCTAGATGTTTTATTCACCCACAAATCTGTCTCTTTTTCTTTCTCTGTTCCAACTTATGGCTTCCTTGCTACTGTCCAAACACAACTCCAGCAAGATAAAGAAATAGCACTTCCCCTATCTGGGTTCAGTAATGTGTCTGTCTCAAAGAAGCATATACTTTGAGGCAAGAAGTAGATTTAGTCTATTCTTGTGTTGCCTATGATGGTTAGTTTTAACTGTTAACTTGACATGACCCTGAATCACACCTAGAAGATAATCTCAGTGAGGGATTGTCTAGTTCAGGTTAGCCTGTGGGCATGTCTGTAGGGTAATTGTCTTAAGTTAATTGATATGGGAAGACCCAGCCCATTCTGGATGACACTGGCCATTATTCAGGGGTCCCAAACTATATATAGAGAAACCAAACTAAGCACAAGCCAACAAGTAAACATGTATGCATTTATTTATTTCTGCTCTTGACTGTGGACCTATATGGCCAGTTGCTTCAAGTGCTTGTTACCTTGGTTTGTCTGAAATTGTAAGCTAAAATAAATTCCTTTCTCTCTCAAGTTTCTTCTTGTCAAGTTATTTCACCACAGTAACTGAATTGTACCATATTTATACATTAAATATATATGAGCAATTAACTATGTAATCAATAATGCATTGGTGTAGCATTAAGGAAAGAAATAAAAGCACTCCTTCTTGGGGTCATTTAGCAAGGATCATGTTCATATTTGAATTTTCTACTTCATGCTCCATGTAACTTCCATCCTCTGTTGTATGATTCTGAATTTGTGTGTTTGTCTGAAGGCTATCTTGTGAATCTGTCTATTCTGTCTTTGTGTGTTTGCTGTGTGAGTGTCTGTGTCTGTCTGTCTGTCCTATGAGCTTTATGTATTTAACCAAGGGCTTTTATGAGTCTTTATTGAATAGCACAGAAAGCATCACATGGGAGAAGGAAGGTAAGAAATCTTTAACAGTTTTTAAAAACCTTTTTATGGATTGCTTGTGGGTTTCGCATCATACACCCCAGTCCCACTTATCTTCTTATCCTCTCAAAACTGCCCTTCACTCTTACAGCCTCTCCTCACCCCAATAAACATACATGTACATAACCAAAGCTTAAAAACATCTCACTGTGGAAGCATTCTCTCCCTCCACCAGGTCCAGCTCTACTGTGCTGCCCAGGCAAGGTTCAGGACCTGCTCTCCCACATGCTGCAGTTGGCCAGGGGCAGGCCAGCTCAGCTGCTTTAACTGTATTTTACAAGGCATTAAGTCACTGATTCCAACTGATCCCAACTGACGGATATAACCAATATTATTTTTTTAATCAACCTATATCCATAAACTGTTGCTTTAAAATTTTATGGTAGATTTTAGGTAGTTGCTTTCAATATCTATATTTGCTGCTTTCAACAAATGATACACATGCATACATTTACACATTCTGGCTCAGAGGCATGAAAGAGTACAAAATTTAAGATTACAGCTATGCATTGTCTTAGGTTATAAAAGTTGAATACATGGGAAATCCATTGTAAGGGAAATCCATTGCAAGTAGGTTGATTGCTACAATGTTAAAGGCAAGTTAAACAAACAATTGGTACACAGTATGATAGCAGTCTTAAGTCTTATGTGACCTCAAGGTGTATTATTAACTCTGGACATGAGGTCCAGTAAAGTTCCTGTCTCTTAAAATGTAAAAAACATTTTCAAAACATTGCATTACCACAGTTCCTCCTTTTGTTTTTGTTTGTTTGTTTATTTATTTATTTATTATTAGATATTTTCTTTATTTACATGTCATATGATATCTCCTTTCCCAATTTCCCCTCTGGGGAAAAAAAAAGAATAAATAAAATAAATAAAAAAAGAAAAAAAACAAAAACAAAACAAAACAAAACCTTGTTCCCTCCCTCCTTCCCCTGTTCACCACCCCACCCTCTCCCTCTTCCTGGCCCTAGCATTCCCCTACACTAGGGTATAGAACTGTCACAGGGCCAAGGGCCTCTCCTCCCATTGATGACCTACTAGGCCATCCTCTGCTTCATATGCTCCTGGAGTCATGAGTCCTACCATGTGTACTTTTTGGTTGGTGGTTTAGTACCTGGGAGCTCTGAGATTACTGGTTAGTTCATATTGTTGTTCATCCTAAGGGGCTGCAAACCATTCAACTCCTTGGGTCCTTTCTCTAGCTCCTTCATTGGGGACCCTGTACTCAGTCCAATGGATGGTTGTGAGCCTCTACTTCTGTATTAGTCAGGTACTGTCAGAGCCTCTAAGGAGACAGCTATATCAGGCTCCTGTTATCCAGCACTTGTTGGCATCCACAATAGTGTCTAGATTTGATGATTGAATATGGGAAGGATCCCCAGGTGGAGCAGTCTCTGGATTGTCATTCCTTCAGTCTCTGCTCCATACTTCGTCTCTGCAACTCCTTCCATGGGTATTTTGTTACCCCTTTAAAGAAGGAACAAAGTATCCACACTTTGGTTTTCCTTCTTCTTGAGTTTCTTGTGGTTTATATATTGTACTTTGTGTATTCCTACCTTCTGGGCTAATATCCACTGATAAGAGAGTGCATACCATGTGTGTTCTTTTGTGATTGGGTTACCTCACTCAGGATGATATTTTCCAGATCTATCCATATCCCTAAGAATTTCATAAATCCATTGTTTTTAATAGCTGAGTAGTACTCCATTGTATAAATGTACCACTTTTTCTGTATCCATTCCTCTGTCTAGGGCCTCATTTTGCTTTTATTAAAGAAACATGCCCATGGAGGTGGTCACTGGTGAAGAGCTGGTATAGTTATGGTGTACTGGAGGGCAGCCTGAGTCAGTATGACCTTGTTGTAGGTGGTCCTTTTGAAAAATTGCCAATGACATGGCAAAGAGGACTGAGAGAATGAAGCAGACAAACAGAATGGCTATTCTTATAAAGAACCATATTTTGAGATTTAATCCTGAAGAACAATTAGAAGGATTGAGGCAGTTAGATACATCTTCCAGTCTAGATAGAGATGTACTTTTGTTTGTTCTGTTTTTTTGTTGTTGTTTTGTTTTTTTTTTACTTTGGAGGGAAAGCTGTTTATCTAACCTAGACATATCTTGTTGTAAAGGAGAACTAAACACCATTCTGAGGTGTTTATGTTATTCCATCTCTAAGTATAGTTAACAGTGAATAGGGTGGCCCACATACAGTGAAAACTTGTGTCACATTTAAGTTGCTGGCAGAGCCAATGGGCTTCTTGATGCTCTCCAAACCACATAATAGCAGTCTCAAGAGTATCTACTCTTTTAGGGATTTGTTGGTCAATATGAGTTTGTTCTTGTAACTCAGTAATGACATTTTAAAGATAAGAATTGACATTTGCTGCAGTGTAGACAGACCTGGGCTAAGGCTACTAATGCCTTGGCAGGGGTAGCTGTAGCAGCTATGGTAGCTACAATAATAATCCCAATGGGTATTTTTGTACATATATGTTCCAGGGTATAGTTAAGCTCTTTGAAAGCAGATATCCTGTGCTATCGACACATAAGAGGAATAGGAATCCAGGGATGGATTTGTTTAAGAATGAAAATCGTGAGGCAAAAAAATCACAGTTATAGGGAATGCAGGGGAGGTTGACCTTTCAGAATTAATACAGGACACACCCAGACACCAAGTTCACAGTACAAAGGAGATGTAGTACTCTAGAGGGGCAAGTAGGGGTGGGTTGGGAATGGGGGTAGAGATGGGAATGAGGGGTGCTGCCTTTGGATTAGGCAAAGTAGCAGCAGCAGGAGAAGCAGCAGGAGTTTGTTTTTTTTTTGTTTTGTTTTTTGTTTTGTTTTGTATTTTTTTTTGCCAGAGTGCAATTTTAAGGAAAAAAGGGTATTCTGTTCTAGGATGATTATGGGAAGTCCTGATTGGACATGTTAGTCAAATAATGAATTTTGATAGTTGGACATTGGTGTATTGTCTATGGAATGATTCAGTAGCGAAATAAGGGAATGGACCTTGGGGTCTAGCTTTAGGAATATAATCTAAGGGTTGTAAGCAAGGGAGAGAGAAGGGCAAAGGGCAAAGCCTGTCAGTGCCATGCTTGCCATATATCTGCCTGTATATGCCATGCTTGAGCCTTCTAGAGACCTTTAGGGAATGTCATGAGCAATATGAATCTCCCAAAGTTGACAAAAGGGGATAAAAGTTTTAAACATATACTTAGAACCATTGTTTGTGTTGATCTGTTTTAGGACTCCCAGTACAGAGAAAGCAGTCAGTAGTGTCTGCATTAGAGAAGCCTCATATGTTTGAGCAGCAGCATAGATAATCCATGGAAAGTTATCAACATAAACATTAATACATTTAGAACAACCAAAGAACACTTAAATTTTTTGAACCTGTGACACTTATGCATCAGAACTTTAGTAGACAGTTATTACTGCTACCAAGTGTAGATTAATAAAATATGAGAACTTCAATGATTTAAGTGGAGATTTAACATCATTGTGCTAAACTCTGAGCTATTAAGTTTGAATATTATGTTTATTGTTTTAAGTTTAATCTTAAGACCCCAAGTTCCTAATTATGGTACTATGCCTATCTCCCCAAGGCTACTCGCCTGTGCTACATGTCTTAGCTGAAGGTTAGGTCTAGTTTCTAACACAATTCTCTGATTGTAGGGTCAGTGATAGGTTATTTCTTCACTACCAGTGAAATGAGCCAATTTAAACCAGATTAGATTATATTAAAGGCAGGTTTATTGGGAAACTGTTCTGAGGTAGGTGAGTTCACAGGTCCTAAGGATGGAGACCTAGGAAGTCACCATGGAGAAAGGGTGGGGAGTAGGGGAGGGAGAAAGACAGAGGGAAAGGGGCATGCACTGAGAGAGAAGAGGAGAAGAAAGGTGAGGAGAAGAAGAGGAGAAGAAGAGAGAGAAGAGGAGGATGAAGAAAAGAGAGTGAGAGAAAGACAGGCAGACACATAAACATACACACACACATACACACACACACACACACAGAGAGAGAGAGAGAGAGAGAGAGAGAGAGAGAGAGATCTGGATTATAAGGGAGGAGCCTCTGGGGGAAGGGCAATCCAGCCCCCCAGTCTGGAGAGTTCAGAGTACCTGGCAGGGTATGCCAGGTAGGGACTGAGGAATGCTGGAAGAACATGGAGGCCAGGTGTACTTTTCTGAAATATGCACAAAAGTACCTTGTCCCAGGGTCTGAAATCAAACAGTCAGGATCCTGTGGGAGACTTGACAGCCACAGGGACGATTAAGGTGCTAGCTCTCTAGATATGCAGAACAGAATAGACTATTGCTTATATATTGTCCAGTGGGTGTCATGGGGTTCTAGGACTGTGTTTGGTTATTTTAAGTGAATGATGTCACTGGGTTTTAGTTATCAGGTGCAGCCTTTGGTCTAGTGGGATTCTGGCTAACTTATTTTTACCAGTCTAAAAGGCATTTTTTTCACTATGCTCATTATACATTTAACATTTTTATTTATTGATCTTTTTCTTAATGTCATGAGACGTAGGTGCTAGATTACTGAGAGTAGTAACTGAAAAAGCAAATCTTTTAAATTGTCACTAGTCCAAAAAAGGGAGTAGTAAATGCAATTTTTAAGTCAGTGACAGCAGCAGGGTAGTTTTGATTTGAGTTTTCCATTAAAAGTTGTTTGTGGGATTATCTATCATAGCAGAAAGCCTGTGTGTTTTAAGGAAAGACAAAGCCTGAGTATTACATTTGAGACATCTAGAGGCATAGTCAGAATTTGTATTTTCATACGTCAACTAAAGAAATAAGGTGGTAGCAATCTCTATTATCTGTCCTTTTGTAGCTTGTCATAGAAGATTAATACATTTGTAAAAGTTGTAAAGGGTTTGTATGTTTTTTTTCCTGTTAGTGGGAGAAGACCCAGAGTATGTATTAAGATCAACAACTTGATCTTAACTATCTATCTCTGTAAATCTATCTATCTATCTATCTATCTATCTATCTATCTATCTATCTATCTATCTATCTATCCATTCATCCATCCATCCATCTATCTACTTATATTTACCTGTTGTGACAGAGTCTGAAAAAAATCAAGAAAACATGTAATGCATTAAAAAACTGGCCTTCAAATACCCACTGCATTGACTTGTTTATTAACTAATTGAGGGCTAGTTGTTATTTGAATGTCAATTTTGAAACTTTCTTCTTTTTATACATTGCACATTTAGTTTTCTTGTGTTTTCTTTCTTCCTTCTTCTTTTCATATAGTACATCCAGACTGAAGCTTCCCCTCATTTCTCCTTCTTCTGGCTCCCACTTACCTCCTCTTTTTCCCAGATCAATTGAAGCTTTCCTATTTAAGAGATTCTGGTAATTAAAGTTTTCTTCAAACTCTTAAATTCATATCATCAGCAAGCAACATGTCCATTCTTTTTATCTAAAGTCACTGTAAAGTCAGAATGTTCTTAAGGTGAAACCAGACATTTTAACTATGGTTAGACTGGTCAGACAGCTTTGGAAATGTATCTGGGGCTGGTAGATGCCAGCTTTCTGATTTTAACAACAGGAGAGGCTGCTAATTTTTTGGATGAAGATAGGGCCTAGGACAAGGAGACCCCACAGGAATTGTGCATGCACGGTGTGACCAATGACGAATGTTTATCAGCTTGTTTTAATGATGCATTAGTATTAACTTCTTTAAGTAAGGTTCATAACTGCTGTGCTTGTATGTGAGATAGAGGAGACAAAGAATTTCCCAAATGAAAAGAGAGAAAACAAGGTGGAAAAACAGGTACTGCTTGCTTTTGGGAAAAATCACCTGGTTCCTTCCTTGTGACAGTAGTTGAAGTAGAATCCAACTAGACTTGGTAAAGAAAGAGAGACAATGAATCTACAGAGTAAGTTCCAAGACAGGTGTGGCTACACTGAGAAGATGCTCCATTTAAGGAATTAAAGGTACCAAACTGTGTTGGTCATGTACTAGTGATTAAACTGCAAATTACTGACAGTGGCAATTCCCATTGTACATCTGAGTGTCCTTCTACAGGGATGACAAATGTAGAAAGAGCACAGGAATCTGCTTCATTCCCAAGTGGCATTTATAGAAAGCAGAAATCATGTACCTGAAAGTAAGCAGAGTGATTGACATCATTTGTGAGGGCTATAATGAGTCTGCAATACTTCAAATCTCTTTATGTATACCAGTCCATATGTGTACATGTGGAAGCCAAAGGGCAACCTTGGCTATTATTCCTGATGTGTCATCAACCAGTGTGTGTGTGTGTGTGTGTGTGTGTGTGTGTGTGTGTGTGTGTGTGTGTAATATTTGAATGTGAGCATGTGTGTGTCACAATACATGTGTGAAGGTCAGAGGACAATCTTTGGGGATCGGCCTTACCTTTCTACCTTGTTTGTTACATAGTGTTAAGTTTCAAACTAGACAAATGGCTGAGGTACCTACTTGGCACATCAAAGTATACCTTGCTTCCAGATCCTTCCAGCATCCCTCAGTCCCTACCTGTTATAGGCTATGACTGCCATATCCCATCCCCCCTACCCTGAACTCTTTAGCACAGGGAACTGAGCTGCTCTTCCCTATATAATCCAGACATTTTTGTTGCCCACTCTCTTTGTAATTTTGAGTTTTCTGGATTTTGCACGTGGTTCTCCTCTCTACCCTTTCCTTTCCTCTCCCTTCCACTCTTCTCATGGCTCAGGATTCTCCCAGATGTTGATTCTCATGGCTCAGGATTCTCTTCTCATGGCTCAGGATTCTCGCTCTGGCAATGATCTCCTGCATATCTATGATAAATTTTCTCCTTTACCATACTTAGACGTCCCTACCTTTCCTTTTTATTTTGTTCCACAGAAGAGCAAAGAGGCTTTTATGAGGCTTCTTGGGATCTGAACTGGGTCATCATAGTTGCACAGTAAGTGCTTTTACTCACTGAAATGTGCTCCCAGGTCCCATTTTTTTTTTTTGAGACAAGGTCTTTCATTAGCATAGAACCTATAAGGAAGGATAGGTTAGTTAGTCAGGGAGCCCAGGGGATCTGCCTATCTATGAGATCTCTCAGTGGCTGGGTTACAAAACAAAACAAAAGAAAACAAAACAACAACAAACCAAAAATCAAAAAAAAAAAAAAACCCACCACCACCACCACCAACAACAAAAACCCCACCATCACATCTGGCTTTTAAAATGCCTAGCTAGTGTAATTTTTTCAGAAAGTTTTGGGATCAAACTCAGGTTTTCTTGCTAGTAAAATAAGCATTTACCAACTGAAGAATCTCCATGGTTCTTGAATGTGAAATCTTTTTATTGGGGAATCTAAGGTGAGTTGATTCTCGGTTAATCCTAAACTCTTCTCACCTTAAGCCCTTCTCATATTTGAAATATTCTTACTGATACTTAATATAAAACCTAATGGGGCTTATATTCTTCTAACATTATGGAAATTCCTACCTGTTTCCTCCATACTCAGTTGGAGTTTCTATTTTCTTCTGATAAAAAGTGTCCTTTTTGTGACCTTTTGACTCACTCAGGCTTGTAGTATAGACTATTTTCAGTTGTTCATCAATGTAGAATAGAGTTATGCATTTCCTTTCTAAGATATTTTATGCCTATAAATGACACCACTTAGAATTCACTCACTAGGATTCTTCACTAGGATTGTCGATTCTATTAAACACCAGAAAACAACTCCACAGTTGAGAAATCAATACCACTTTAATTCCCTTATTCTTACAAGAAAGTCATACTTTGTGTATAACACATTTCCTGGAACATAAATACCACATATTTCTTCTTTAAGACATTTATGTCAGAGGGAAATTGATACTTTAGTAAAGAACCTGTTTGAACATCAGAGAGAACAATTATTTTCTTGAGTGTATTAAATCAGAGAATGATAACACCTTCCCCAAAGTGATGTTAATCTAAATTTTCAAGCTATTTTATTTTAGACTGGTGTATCACACACATTTTAAGAAATGGCTACATGCATAAAGGGCACAATCATATTATATTTTCTATTTCTTATTAAAATTCCTGTTTTCATCTTTTAATTATAACATCTGGACTTGTTCTCACCTACACCAGCACCCCCAGTCTACCTATAAAATCTGTTCTATTTTCCTATCTCAGGGAGATCTATGTGTTCCTCCAGAGACCTCTTTACTTTGCCTAATAACTTCTCTGGATCTGTGGAGTGTGATAATCATTTATTTAGCAGCTAATATTCACTTATAGGTGAGCACATATCATGTTTGTCTTTCTGGATTGCAGTTGTTCAGGATGACATTTTTCCTAGTTTCATATATTTACTTGCAAATTTCATTATGTCATTTTTTAACACCTAAGTTTATGCATATTGTTATACCATATTTGGTTGATAGGCTTGGGAGAACTGTTCTTTTCTGAAGGGGAATGGAGGAGCAGTGGATCTAGAAGAGAGGAGAGGTGGAATGGGGAAATTGGGAGTAGGGGAGGGTGTGGTCTGGATATATTGTATGAAAGATGGATAAAGAAAAAGAAAAAAATCTGGACTTACTTTGGGCAAGAAAACTCTCTATAATAGATCTGTACTCTTGAGAAATCAATAAATAGAATGTTCTGGTGGAAACCAATCTACAAAATAGAGATAAGTGTCTGTTAAAGTATGTTGCAATATACCTCTCTTACAAATCAAGTACTTTTACATTATTTTGTTGCACTATGAACTACTCCAAACTTGGCGGCTTAACAAAACAGCATTTGGTTGTTCTCCTGATTCTGTAGGTTAGATGGGTTTATTTGGATGGTTCTTCTGCTTTTTATAATGTTGGTTGTGATACAAGTTACTCTAATTTTATTGCTTGACTCTGAGATGGCTCTCTTATATGGTCAACTACTGGTGAAGTTACTACTTCCGGAACCTCAATTCTGGTGGTCAGCTGAGGTACCTCATTTCTTTCAAAACCTTTCATGTAGGATTTTTTTTGCATGACAAGTAGGTAGCTATGTTCTATATGGAGCAGGAATCTCTTAAAATCTGAGAAGAAAACCTCTGAAAGAGCATATTTTTCTTATCACTACATTATTATTGATTTATAGAAGTATGATAATCTAACATAGATTATGGCTCTACAATGCTGAGCCCAATGGCATCTATGATACTTATAGCTGTTTTAGTTTGGATGGTTAGTGTATTTTAGCCCTCAAAAAGTTGTTTTTATGTTTTATTGTATAATCAGTCCTTATTGGAGCTCATTCTTGTTTTGAAATGACAGAAGAGAACACTGAAGTTCACAGAAATTGATCTCTGGAAAGGAAAACAAAGAAAAACAGTAGATATTGGACCCTCCCCTACATGTATGCTATCAAAATCTAGAAAAAAAGGATAATAAAATTGTGTGTGCATATTTGTGTGTGTGTGTGTGTGAAACTCACAAAGTAGGTTAGTTTGATTGGACAATGATCCCCACAGGGATTGGCTGGTTTCTGCCTACCAAGCACTGATATTACAGGCATGCATCACCTCACCCAACTTTTAAAAACCTTTTTGTTGGTTCTTTGTGAATTTTATATCATGCTTCCCAGTCCCATTCATTTCCCCCTCCTCTTGTATCCACCCTCTACCTTGTAACCTAGCCCCAACAGAAAAAAAAATACCTGGTTGTGGAAGCTGTAGTGTGTCACAGTGTACTACACAGTGTAGTGTGTCACAGTGTACTACACAGTGTAGTGTGTCACAGTTTACCCCTTTCCCACACTTCTTTATTTGTAAATGTTTATTGCAATGACTTCTTCCTTGGTCTAGTATGAAGCCTCTGGCTTCTGCTACTCTATCAATACTGGAACCTTGTAATTATTGAAATTATTGAATTCCTGTTTGCATCTTGTAATCATAATATCTGGACTTGTTCTCACCTACACGAGCACACCCAGTCTACCTACAAAACCTGTTCTATTTTCCTATCTCAGGGAGATCTATGTGTTCCTCTGGAGACCTCTTTACTTTGTCTAATAGACTCCTTTTGGATATCCTGTTGTTGCCCTGTGTCATGGAGATGCTGTAGTTTTGGGTCTGTAGGACTGGCTTCTTCATGAACTCCAGCAGTTCATAGATGGGATAGATGCTGGGATGGGCCAATTCAAAGCCCAGGATCTGGGCCTGAGAGCTATCTGAGCTGGGCAGATCCCTGGCTCTCTGTTTCTCATGCCCTTGGGTTGGCTCACCAACAACCTCCTAATACCAGAGCCAGCTTTATCCTGCTGCTCAGGTGAGGGGCATGGTCTGCTCTCCCAAGTGTTGTAGCCAGTGAGGGACATGGCCAGTCTCTTACTCTTGGGCCCAGCACTCCGGCCTGCTATAGATGGAGAGGTACAAGGAAAGGGAGAAGGGTGTCTTTCCCTCCTGTGATGTCTAGCTAAGGGGTGGGGCCAATAATGCACAGCCCTTAGACATCTACATGTCCCCGGGTGGCAGCCCAGACCAGGGTCATCTACCTGGGCTTTGATGGTAACAGAATTCTGCTGCTTCAGAGACACAGACCCAGATGCGGTTCTCTGTGGCAGCACAGACTAGGACCCCTTCTAGGTTCCAGATGGTATCACTGGCTACTCATATCAGACCGTTCCTCATTACCCTCAAGTCTCCAGTTCTGCCTCTCTTCATTTTCCCCATATCCTCCTGCTTCTCTTTCTCTTTCATTTTTCTTCTCACTTACTTCTTTCTCTTAGAGGCATGTAGGGTCTTTGAGTGTCTGGGGTTGTCTCAGAGTAATCTTAGGAATGCTTTGTTCTGTTAGTACATTATGGCACTGAGAAGGGGTCAACTCAAGCATGGTCTACCCCACCACCACCAGGGCCTGCCTGGCACCTGACTGATAGTTGTCTCAAGCTAGTTCCATGTCCAGAAGGTCTGGTGGTTATCTTGGGTTTTCTCCTTGCTAGGCCCACCTGAATGGCTCCTGAGGCTCTTCTGTCTCGTGTTCACTCTTGCCTAGGGTCCTTAGTTCCAGGCAGAGTTCTAGTCTCTGCCTTGCTCCTGGTCCTGGGAGCTTTCAGGACCCACATGGTGCTAGACTGGTAGTTCTTTTAAAATTTCTTCTTTCAGGAAATGTTAGCCTTCTAATCATTCAGATGTTCATAGGTCAGAACAAAGGTAGGCTGAGTAGACATAGCCTCTTTCCTTTTTGTCACTACTCATGCACATGTGACACAGTAGCCACACATGAAATGCTTCTAGGTGTAAGCAGCTTTTTAAAAAATGCACATTGAATACTTATGTACTCATGCTTGCAAGGTCAGCACTTTATCAATTTAGCTATTACTACAGCCCAAGAACTAATAAATGTGTGTGGTTGTAGATATTTTTAACTTGATTTGAACATTATGTAACAAATACACACATCAGCCCATCAGGTGACATGCCATTATTACACTCAATTTCATTTTAATGTATCAGTTTAAAAATTTTGTGAAGGGTACTTTCCTAGAAGCATTAAGAATCAGTTTTCAAAATAACTATCAAGAATAGTTCCAATTTTTAGTTCATGCTGCAATGGATTACTGCATTTTTTGTTATCAACTCAGCAAATGCTGATGTTTTCAGAACTGTCCCTTCAATACAAAGAAATGGAAAGGGACTGACATTAAAACTTATAATGTAGCCCACCCCTTGTCATCACATCCCAGCCCACAACCCCAGCAGAAGCCCCCTGCTCTTCCAGAGGCCACACCTATACCCAGAACCCCAGGTAAGACCTTGCTTGCAGACTACCAACAACTCCTCAGAGCCAGACTTTTGTTCCCCCAACAGCTCTCCTTCTTTGTCATTATATCACTCTGGCATAAGCCTCCTGTTCTACCAGAGGCCATGCCATTTGTCCTAACCCCAAGAGGCAATACCAGGACCCAGAACCCTACAAGTCACACAGGCAGCCACAACTGCCCTACTGGGCCAGAAGACTCAAGTCACCAGAACCACAAGCTAATAAGGTCAGGAGACCATAATGAAAAGGGAAGCCTCCATGTGTACTCTTTGGTTGATGGTTTAGTCCCTGAGAGGGTCTGGTTGGTTGATATTATTGTTCTTCCTATGGGGTTGCAAACTCCTTCAGCTCCTTCAGTCCTTTCTTTAACTCCTCCATTGAGGAACCCATGCTTCCCATGCTTAGTCCAATGGTTGGCTGTAAGCATCCACTTCTGTATTTGTCAGGCTCTGGGAGAGCCTCTTAGGAGACAACTATATCGGGCTCTTGTCAGCATGTACTTCTTGGCATCCACAATAGTGTCTACATTTGATGACTGTATATGGATGGATCCCCAGGTGAGGCAGTCTCTGGATGGCCTTTCCTTTATGCTCTACTCCACACTTTGTCTCCATATTTGCTCCCAATAGTATTTTGTTCAACATATGAAAATTTGTCAATGTATTCCACCATAAAAACAAACTGAAAGAAAAAAAACACATGACTATCTCATTAGATGCTGAAAAAGTCAATGACAAAATCCAACACCCCATTTTTGTTAAAAATATTCAAGAGATCAGGGACACAAAGGACATAATACAATAAAGGCAATTTACAGCAAGCTGATAGATAATATCAAATTAAAAGGAGAGATACTTAAAGCAAACTCACTAAAACGTGAGACAAGGCTGCCACTCTCTATCTATTCAATATAGTCCTTGAAGCCCTAGCTAGATCAATAAGACAACTAAAGGAGATCAAGGGAATACAACTTGGAAAAAAATGAAAGTATTGCTATTCATAGATGATATAATATTATATATAAGTGACCTCAAAAACTCGACCAGAAAACTACAGCTGATAAACAACTTCAGCGAAGTGACTGGATACAAAATTAATTAAAAAATCAATAGCCCTCCTTAATACAAATGATAAATGGGCTGAGAAAGAAATCAGGGAAACAATATCCTTCACAATAGACACAAATAGTATAAAATATCTTGGTGTAACTCTGATCAAAAAGTGAAAACCTATACAAAAGACTTCAAGTCTCTGAAGAAAGAAATTGAGGAAGATATCAGGAGATGGAAGATCCCTCATGCTTATCAACTAGTAGGACTAACATAGTAAAAATGGCCATTTTACCAAAAACTATCTACAGATTTAGCTCAATCCACATCAAAATAACAACACAATTCTTTACAGATTTTCAAAGAACAATATGCAACTTTACTTGGAAAAACAAAAACCCCAGAATAGCTAAAAAAATTTTTGTACATTAAAAGAACTTCTGGAGGTATCACCATCTGTGATTTCAAGCTGTACTACAGAGCTATAGTAATAAAAACCATATGGTATTGGCATAAAAACAGACAGGTTGTTCAATGGAATTGATTCGAAGACACAGATGTAAATCCATACACCTATGGATACTTGATTTTTGGAAAAGAAGCCAGGAATATACAATGGAGAATAGAAAACATCTTGAAAAATGATACTGTTCAAACTGGTTGTTGGCATGTAGAAGAATTCAAATAACTCTGAGATTCTGTCTTACACCTGTCAGAATGGCTAAAATCAAAGACACAAGTGAAAGCTCTTTCTGGCAAGGATGTGGAGCAAAGGGAACACTCCTCCATTGCTGGTGGGAGTGCCAATCTGTACAAACATTTTGGAAATCAATATTGTGGTTTCTCAGGAAATTGAGAATTGATCTAGATCAAGACCCAGAAAGATATATTATTCCTGGGCGTATACCCACTCCATCCTACCACAAGAACACTTGCTTAACTTGAGGAAAGTTGGATAGGACAATCCTCTGCTATTAATGAATTGACATTCATCTCTGTCTTTAAACCAAGTAGTAAATTTTTAGTGAAATTAGTTATCCTAATTTCATTATATATGTTTAGGATAGTAATGTCTTCTTGGTTAATTGTTCCCTAGATAAGGAATTCCATATTTATCTCTTCTGCTAAATAGATAGCTCTGATAATTTTAGTTTGAAGTCTAGTTTGTTAGTTAGGCTAGTTATGCATGTTTGGTTCCTGGTTCCATATTATGGCAATGCTTTGACCCATCCTTTTTATATAAGACAGTTCCTATCTTTAAAAATATGTTTCTTTAAAAAAATTATCTAATATATTACATCCCAACCACAATTTCCCCTCTTTCCTTTACACTCAGTCTCTCTCTACTACCTCCCTTCCTCTTCAGATCCCTTTCTCCATTTACCTTCAGAAAAGGGCTGGCTTTCCAGGACATCAAACAACCATGACTTATCAAGTTGCAATAAGAGTAGGTAATCCCTTCATATTAATGCTGGATGAGAAAACTCTGTATAAGAAAAAGGGCCCTCCAAGCAGGCAAAGAGTCAGAGACAGCACTCATTCCCATTGTTAGGAACACAAGAACACCCAGCTACACAACCATTGTATATAATGTACATATAATATACACACAATATATATAAATAATATACATATCATACATATAATACACATATAATATACATATAATATAATATACATACACATACA
>JADRCC010151626.1:0-13031 GCA_019843855.1 Hylomyscus alleni
AGAAGAATTGAGGAAAGAAATAATGAAGACATGCAGAAAGAAAAATGGTACAGTTGGTAAGTAATGAGCTATAACTATGGATAGTATATATCTTGCAAGTGCTTGGTTAACATGGTTGGGTGAATGGTGTTTTTACTAAAATAAGAAAAATGGAAAGAGAACATTCTGCCTTTACATTACACTAGCATCTCCGACATCCAGCCAGGTCTATCCCTGACATGAAGAACACGCACAAGACTTTTCCAAGGCCTGATGCACCCTCTTCTCTATTGCTGAGATGCTTGCCTAGCATTCTCTGCCACAGAAACTCTTCAAAGATTAGGTCAGCTATCATGCACTTTTGAAGCCCTTTTAAGCTCTTCTTCAGAAGTTAAAAATTATTTTAACTTACTTTCATGGCATAGTTTTAGTAGTTTGCTGAATCTTTAATGGTTTTTACTACATTAAATTAAGTGAAAATACAACTTTGTTATCAATTCCTTAAGGGCAGAGAAAAGCAGTATTTTGATCATATTTTGTTTTGGGGACTAGTGCACAACACACAGTAGGCAGTCAACATGTATTTGTTCAAATGAATTTAATTAAATACACTGTTTAATATACTGAATTACTCATGCAAACAGATTTTTTATTGTAGTTTATATATTTCTAAGACATCTGACCATGGATATGAGTTCATTCCTAAACACTTCATTACTACTGAAATTGACTCTATCCTAAATCCTTTGGAGGAAATTCCAAAGTGTATACTATAAAAGAGATAAGAATCAAAATAATCAAATTATTTAAAAAGAAACTTAAAAAACCCTTCTACTGAAATTGACTTGTTCCAAACTAGTTTCAAGGAGCAGGCATAAATCAAATTATCATACCATTTAGTCAAGGCCTCAGAGTATCCAAACAAAAGCACTTAAGATTAACAAAGCATTTGAACAATTTCATAAGCATTTTTCTGCTTCATTTAAAAAGATGAGGGGTATCATTAAAGTTACTATTTTATGAATGAGTGAAAAAAATTAAAACCCATGCAGCTGAAAATATAGGATATGATTTAAAATGACTAAAATTTAAAATACAAAACTGTAGAAGGAACACTGAGAAGCAGCAGATTGAGTTATTAGATTTTCAAACTTCAAGCAAGTAGGTGAATGGGGCACAGAGAAAGGACTCAGAAAGAAAAGCAACGTGTCTAAATAAACTAAAACTGTTTAACAAAAGAAAACTCAAACTATTTTCAATTTCTATATATGCTAAGTCAATAAGCTGTTATATAATGTATACTTTAAGACCAGATATCAAATCTGTGAAAAATTAAAGTAATAAAATCTCAACAAGCTTTAAAATACTTTAGAAAATTTTAACATTACACATTTTTGAAGTGCAATTGTATTTCTATTTAAAAAAATAAGCAAATATATTTTAAGTTGCAGGACAATTTAAGAAGATAAATTGTTTGAAAGAACCAAATTTTTCCATGTTAAAGTAGCAGTTCATAGAGTTCTTACCTGTACAAGGAAAATGATGAGAAAATAAAAATTCGCAATTCTTCTAAACTGTTCAAACAAATTCTTTGGGAGGAAATTCCAAATCGTATACTATAAAAGAGATAAGAATCAAAAGCAGTATTAAAAAAGAAAGTTAAAAAAATCTTAGTATCACATAAAGTGGTATTTAATATATCCAACAATTGAAAACACACACGACACATTACACTGGCATATAATCATTATTTATATTTATATAGTAGAGATAATTTACATATATATTTAGAGATAAGAGAATTTTTTTCAGAAATGAAGCTTCATTGAGAATTTCATTAGGCATCTTAGTCCTAAATTTTAATTTTTCAACCTAATCTAAAACAGATTCCTTGACATATGCTCTCATATCATAATATCATAGTATATATATTTTGATAGCATTCATAATTGGAGAAAACATTAAATATTAGCCTTTTTCTGAAAACACTGTAAGATTTTTGTTTATCATTAAAGAGTTCAAATCATTTTATCTCCCCGACTTTGTAAAACTCTATGCAAATGTTTTAATCTCTCAACCTGACTTGGTAAAACTTTTGTTTGCAGAGTTGTAAGCCCCTTTTAAAAATGAGCCATTCACCAAAGACTGAGGCCAGACCCTAAGCAATGGGAAGAAGACAGTTGCCACCCCCAGTAGAAGACAAACCAAGTGAACTTCTCCTAGGTCCTTGCTCTTCCACTTTAGTGAGTAGCTCATCTTTCTGATCAAAAGTCAAGTTTTACTTTGTCAAGACACTAAGTTCAGATCAGTACCACTTATCTGAGAATATGTGCAGAGATGAAGAAGCATATATACAAATTGAGTGTATACCATGTAATTTGTTATTAATGCCTTAAGCTCAAGAACTGGGCCATTTCAAAAATAACAGAACTGAGATATTTTAATACAAAAAACATAAAAACCCAAAAAAAAAAAACATAATTTTAAGGCAAAAGTCTAAATTTATACTTGGAAAGTCTCTACTCCAATCATTTGCATGTCATGAGAATATATCCAAGGATATAAAAAGCCAAAGTCTTAGAGCATGTCAAGGTATATGGGAATTTACTGCTAATAGCTTTAAATATTTTTAAATTTATATTAAACAGTTTTATGTATTTATTTTGTGGCTGGGAAAGGGGTGAATCCATTATGGTGTACATGTGGAGGTCAGATAATACTTTTGAGGCATTTTTCTCCTTCCAAACCGTTATGTGGGTCCCAGGTATTAAATTTGGGTTGCTAGACTCCCGTAACAAGCCCCTTTACAATCTGGGACATCTTGTTGGCCACAATACCTCCTTTAAACAAGACTTAGTAGCTCTCAGTGATTCACAGAATCTAAAGAGAAAGAAGTCAAATGGACAGCTAGAGCACAATTGTGCCGGACAGGGTTTTTGTTTGTTTTTGTTTTTTTGAGACAGGATTTCTCTGTGTAGCCCTGGCTGTCCTAGAACTCTGTAAACCAGGCTAGCCTCAAACTCAGAAATCCGCCTGCCTCTGTCTCCCAAGTGCTGGGATTAAAGGCGTGTGCCACTACCATCTGACAGTTTTTTGTTGTTTTATTTTTGGGGTTTTCTTTGTTGCTGTTGTTTGTCAATGTGACACAAGACAGAGTCACCTGACAAGCAGGAACCTCAATTGAGAAAATGCCCTCATCAGACTGAACTTTAACTAAGCCTATAGGCTGTGCCATGCCAGGGCAGGTGGTCCTCGGGTGTATAAGCAAGCAAGGAAACTGAGCAAGCCAGGAGGAACAAGCCAGTAAGGAGCATTCATACAAGGTTTTCAGTTCCTGCCTCGAGTTTCTGCCTTGATTTCCATTCGTGATGATAAACTGTAAGGCAAAGTACATTCTTTCCTTCCCAAGTTGCTTTGATCACAACGTTTTATCACAGTAATAGAAAGAAAAGTAAGATAACAATCAAAAGCCAAATAAAGATTGTTTCTAAGGTTCAAAATAAGTACTTCAAAGAGAACCAGAGTGGTGGGAGGTGGCACACTAACAAAATTGTTTTTTTTTTTTTTAAAGTAAACACAGAAATGCCAGAGACACATTAAAGCCCAGCACTGAGGGACTGAGGCAGGAGGATCTTTATGAGTTTCAGGTCTTCCTGCACTACAGGATGAGATTTTGCCAGAAACCAACCAACCAACCAATAAACCACAAAGCATCCAAAAACTTAAAGTGCTGACTGAGCATGTATGATTTGGGAAAAAGAATTCACACATTTTTCATGATATTCTCAAAGTGGCTTGTGACTAAAAAAAAAAAAATAAGCATTTAAAAGCATTGATATTGTCACTTGGAAACCCAATATAATCTAAAACCAGAATTTAACTGTCCCATAAATTTCAAGTAAATAAATAAATGAAGGATAAATTCCAATAAACTCAAACTAACAGCTGAACTTCTGGGACACTGACCTTCTGTTCTCAAACTACGAGTTTGTTTTTTTTTTAAAAAAAACTAAACAAATAAGTACTAAGGCCACTTAAAAGTCCTTAATACGGGTAGTATTAACAGATCAAAGGGAACCTTTTTTTTTTTTTTGGATCTAGTCCTCTTAGGTTACTACTATTGTTCTGTAATATTAAGGATTCAAATCAGGTCTTTACAAAGATATACCACTATGTACACTACTGAAGTAAGTACAATCCACGCCCTACTATCATTTTATTGTGTCAAATTAACATTTTCCTCACGAACTCTGGTTAGTCTCTTCACTGGAAACCAGTGTTCTTCTCTTCATAAAGACCTGAGATAAGACCTCAGGATATCATAACTTCCCTTAGCATAAGTGTCTGACATGGCATTTTGCAAAAAACATGAGGATGTTTGTTTTGAGCAGGGTCTTACACTACAACTAAGTGAGTGGGATGTAGAGTGAATAAGTAAAAGAAAAAAGTAAATTAACAATCATCTATTCTACAAACTAAAACCAATATTAGCACAGATTAAGAAACATTTTTGGGCTGGAGAAATGGCTCAGCAGTTAAGAGGTCTACTGGCTGCTCCTCCAGGTCCTGAGTTCAACTCTTGGCAACACATGGTCCCTCACAACCATCTGATTCCATCTGAAGAGGGATCTGATTCCCTCTTCTAGATGTATGTGAAGATAGATTACTCATATACAAATAAAAAAATAAAAAATAAATAAATAAAAAATAAATCATACTACTGAAAGAAAAACATTTTCAAAGAGTTCTCTAATCAGAAGCAAAATGGAGCTTTAGACATATACATGAAGTTATTAAAGTTCACTTGTTTATCTAAAGACTGAAGTAAGTACAATCTGAAGTAAGTACAATCCACGCCCTACTACCATTTTATTGTTTGCTCTCAGACTTGGTTTGCTGCTACACAGACAAAAACAATACCAATCACAGGCAGAAAGCACACATGGTAGTTGTTTTAAGTATAGTGATGAAATAAATTTTCTGTCCTAATTTCTTGCCAAGAAGATACTTGTGCTATTTAAAAATTATTTATTTATTATTTATGTATACAGGTATCTTGCCTGAATGTATGTCTATGTACTATGCATGTCCCTGGTGCCTATGGAGGCCAGAAGAGGCATTTGAAACACTTGGAACTGAAGTTACAGACAGTTAGGAGCAGTTGTGAGCCTTCATGTGGGTGCTAGGATAAACAAATACTCTTAATTGTTGAGGTGTTTTTCCTTAAACTATTTTAACTATTTCAATATGGAGCCATAACGTTAAAAATCAGTCCAAAGATTTAAGAATATGTTTTAAAATGTTTCTACATAAAATACTAACACTGCACATATTTTTTTATGGAGAGTATTTTCACTTATTTTGTAGTGAGTTAAATAATTGGTAGAAGTAGATACACACACACACACACACACACACACACACACACACACACACACACAGAGCTTCCAAAACTGATATTACATGAAAAGTTGTGTTACTGACTCAAACATCTACCATCTAAAAACAATTAAAACCAAATTTTCTATCAAATAAATCTCCAAATATATAAAGTAGGTAAGTTGAAGTGAATTTGAACTAAGCAACTGAAGGCTTGAGCTTTATTTGATTTGTGCCCAAAGTATGTGGTATACCTCAGTGAGTGAGTGGTTATCTAGTATGCCTGTGGTTTATATTTTATCTCAAGCTCCAGAGAAAAGAGTGGAAACAGCTGTTTTTATGTTAAGTCTACCAAGTTTCTCACTTAGCATTGAAACTGCTGACGGGGAGGATGAAGCCCTAATATTTTATATAGCACAAGCAAAAGGTAAACAAAGGCAGGTGTATCAGCACATATCTGTATTCTTACAACTCAGAAAGGTGAGATAGAAGGATTGCCAGGAGTTCAAGGACGGCCTGAACTACATAGACAAGCCAACATGGGGGAAAATAACAAAACCGTGCCAAAAACAAACAGGAAATAAAAAGGGGAGGGGACAGGGACACAGGTAAAAATGAAATACTATTTAAAAAGTAACTGACAAAGTTATTCAGTAAACTGAACTGCACAAAGAACACAACCTTCCCTACCTAGTAGAATCATCTGGATGCAACAGAATAGAAAAGTAAAATTAATTATCAGTAAATTTTATATTGGTAACTGATCACTTGGCTAAATTACTGTATTCAAGTTCCTATCCTCTTTTATGTAGGCAGTAAGTAGAATTTTGAGCTTCACAGTCTACCTTTATTACAAAACTTCATTTTTCACTCTTCTATCTACTGTCTACTATATCTACTTCTATCTACTATCACACTACTTCTATCTTCTATCTATCAATCTTCCAATCTCCAAGACCCAATAAAGTCACTGACCAAAAGTGAATCAGAACTTAATAAAATTTAAAGGTTATGTTCTGTGACTTAAACAAAAAATAAAGAATTCCTCTCAGTTTTAATAAATGACTAATGACTTTTATAAATGACTAATGACTTTAATAAATGACTAATGACTTTAATAAACCACTAATGACTTTGGTTTTTTCTCATTTATTTATTTGTCCGTTTATTGCATGTGGTGTGTGAAAAAGCACATCCATGTGTGCCACAATGTACATTTGGAGGTCAGGGGACACTTATGGGAGTCAAGAATCACTTTATTCCATGTAGGAACCAGATCATCAGGTTTGGTGTCAAGTGGCTTTACTCACTGAACCATTTTACAGGCCTCAATTCAGTTTTTTAAATAAAGGAAATAATAGTGTAATTTTAGACCTAAAACTCTGATCAAAGACATAAGTTTAACATTATAAATGAACTATGTATTAACACACTAATCCTTATTTCACTCAAGAGACACTGGAGCTCAAAATTTATAAAAGAAACTAAACTTAAAAACAGTAACAGTGCCGGGCAGTGGTGGCACATGCCTTTAATCCCAGCACTTGGGAGGCAGAGGCAGGCGGATTTCTGAGTTCGAGACCAGCCTAGTCTACAGAGTGAGTTCCAGGGCAGTCAAGGCTACACAGAGAAACCCTGTCTCGACCCCCCCCCCCAAAAAAAAAAAAACCCAAACAGTTTAACAGTGTGCAATTAATGCTCCTTTTATTAAGGAAGAGAATTTCCAATTGTGTGCCAGCTAGAAAATTATGGTGATAATCCAAAGTCCCTGTAGAATACCTTAGATTAGTAAGACCTCATTTTTTTCCTAAGGAAGTATTTGTGTTCCTGAACCAAGAATCGCTAATTTTATAAGTAAATAAAATTTAAGGTCAAAGTGTTTGTCTTCAGTGCACCCTGCATTTATAACATACATTTCCTGTAGCGCTGACTTTACAGGAAGTTAATTGGAAAGAAAAAGCTCTCAAAAAGCAAGAATTATTTTTATGACAAAGTAGAGAAAGGAAAATAACATTTGCTACACTGTTAGAATACAGCTAGCATATGCTACAAATTTTGTATTTCTTAAATTAAAAGATTGTGGTACAAATATATGGAACCAAAGGTAATGCAAGGAAGACAAGGTCCAAATATAAAATTGTTAGTTTCTCTAGAGCAGATCCTAAGGCTCACGTCTAAAAAGAACCCTCTCCATACATTCAAATCTAACAGTCCAAGAAAATATATAGTAATGCACTGGAATAGTCATAGAGTACAAATAACAAACAGATGTACTTGCTAGGTTAACACATGGCAAACAGTGGTAAATGTTTTATATATCATTTAATTTCATTCTTATTATAATCTCCTGAAATGAACAATGCAATAAACCTATTTTATGGATAAGAAAATTAAGGTTCAAGTTAAACAATTTTAATTTCCTATTCACTTCTTCTAAACTAGGCATGGTAGCACATGCTTTTAATCCTGGCATAGGCAGGTAGATTTCTGTGAGGTTGAGGTCAGTGTAGTCTACATACTGATTTTAAGGACAACTAGAGCTATATAGTAAGAGAAAAAAACAAAGCCCAAAATACAAACAAACAAAAAACCCCAAAACACATTTTTATTTCCAGAAATGAGGCCCTCATGAACAAAAACATTCCATCACTACCATTCACTATACCACTATCATTACCATTCACTATACTAATGTTATCATATTAGCATTTCTTTCTAAACCTCATGTCTATAATATTAGCACTTGAGAGGTAGTAGCATCACACACATACACACACGAGTGGAGGTCAGCCTTTTTTTCTGAAATTACTGCATTGTCAATTCCTCTTCGTATGGCTCAATAGTTTTTATTAAAAGGCAAAGCAATTAATTAGAAAAACTCTATGTATGGTATTCAGAGGAGGTTGCCTACATGGATCTTAGTCTTTATGTGTACAAAATGTTCACTTTTGTCTTGTGGTTTTGTTTAGAAACAGAATTTTAGCTCTCTCACATGCTCTTTAAAACACAAAAACATGCTATTGCATTGTTTTAGATGCTGGCAAAAATGGAAGTTACATAAAATTTGAAAAAGCATTCCATTAAATACATAAAGATTGAGAACTAAAGTGCAACACATGCTCATCACTATTTTACTGAAAAGTCACCATCAGCATAGCTCTTTACTGTCTTCCATATAAGACACTATAGAAAAATCAAAAGTCTTTCACATTGATGGAGAAGAGATAAACCCGAGGAAGGTGCATAAACAGCATAATGTGAAAAGGGACTTTTCTTCAAAGTTATTCCGCCTTACACAGTAGTTCTGTTTCTGGCTTTATCTCAAGTGTTTGCTTATCAAGCTGGGAGTTTTCTCTGGGTTTAGTTTCTCTAAGTCAACAAGATGAACCTCAAAGGACCTTTTATTTCTTGTGTCTATGATTCTGAGCCAAAGGTCTATAATTGATTGCTTAGTTGGGTAACATAAAGTCAGAATCTATACTGAAAAGACTATTCACTACCCAACCACATACAAGTATCTAAGTCCCTTACTGTAAATAAAATTTCTGCAACAGTGTGCAAGAGTAAAAGAAAAATCACCATTTTATCTGATTGTTACAGTGTTCTACAGATCTATATACATATCTGTTCATTGGACTTCTCAGTTTTCACATTCATATTTTACATATTAATCTTTTATTCCTTTCTTTTTGTAGATACAAGGACTCACAAAATACAATTCCAGCTGTCCTAGAACTCAGAGACCTGTGTGCTGGCGAGATGGCTCAGCGGTAAAAGCAGACTGCTCTTCCAAAGGTCCTGAATTTGGATCCCAGCAACCACACACATGATAGCTCATGGCCATCTGTGTAGCTACAGTGTACTCATACACATAAAATAAATAAATCTTTTTAAAAAAAGGAGAAACTAAAGGAATTTTTGAATACCAGAATGTGCTATATTGTTAAAGGAAGAATTTTAGAGCCTAAGTGACTGCAGATGTGCACTGAATTAAATGTCACCAATGTTTTAGCTTTCCTTTGCCAGACTGCATTTAGAAGTAAAGAACATTATCAAAATATGTTCCTTGCTACAAGAGATTGTAGTAAACCAGGTATCTACTACCTAGAACCTTGCCTGGTTGGCCAGCAGTAAAGATCAGTAAATTAATACTAGCAGAGTGATGACTACTGGGTACTAGGAGCTGTAAGAAGTGTTTTCATCTATGAAGTATTAGCCATCTCATAAACTCTATTTATTAATTTAACAAAGGTGATATAGCTAGTAAATATTTTATAAAGATTTAAATGCAGGTATTCAAACTTGCAGGACCCTGCTCTCAGCTTATACCATACTAGACTAAGACCATTATTTAAAAAGTGCTGTGGCTATTGTGGTTAAACTTTACAGGTCAAGAAATATATAGGCAAAATGTACCCTTTAGGACCCAGAATCACAAGTCAGAAGCAAGATAGAGGAGAGATGCAAACTGAAGTCACTAAGCAGCCTCCAAAAGAATGTAAATCATGTACAGTCTAATCCTTTCAAGGGCAATTCAGAAAGCTTTACACAAGTAAATAATTAATAAGTCCTCATATTGGCAAATGTTCTACCACTGAGAAACATCCCTCCCCAGCACAGTAATTATTACTTGTAGCACATTTTAAGGCCTGAAGTAATATGCACCATCAACAGGCACTGTGAATAATAATGAGAGGCAAGTGATAGGCTTTTTAAAAAGTAAATTACTGTTCAGAGTAATAATTACCACAGTTGGCATTATGATTTGTATATGAACATGTGTGTATACATATATAAATGTATCAGCATCCTTAGAAGCATAAATGAATATATCCAACTTTGTATGAACATCTCATGAGTTTAAAGAAAAAGAAAGACTTTCTAGAGATTCCTAGGAAGTCCCAGAGACCTGGAATGGGAGAAGCCCCCAGGAGTCTATGGGGGTGACCAGGAGTCTATGGGAGTCCTAACAGTGGGAAAATGGAACCTGAAGAGGCCACTTCTGTAGCCAGGCAGGACCCCCAGTGGAGAGATAAGGAGACCAACCTACCCACAAAAATTTCGATCCAAAATCTGTCCTGTCCAAAGCAATACGGGGACAAGGATGGAGCAGAGACTGAAGGAATGGCCAACCAATAACCAGCCCAACTTGAGACCCATGGGCAAGCACCAGTCACAATCATATCACTGACACAATGATATTCTGTTATGCTTGTAGACAGGAGTCTGGCATAACTGTCCCCAAGAGGCTCCACCTAGCAGCTGACTCAGAAAGGTGCATACACCCACAATTAGACAGTAGATGGCTCTTGGGAACTTTTATGGAAAAGTAAGAGGAAGGATTGCAGGCCCTGAAGGGGATGGAAACTCCACAGGAAGATCGACAGAGTCAACTAACTTAGACCCTTAGGAGTTCTCAGGGACTGAGCCACCAACCAAAAGACACACATAGGCTGGAGCAAGGCCCCTGGCACATATGTAGCAGATGTGCAGCTCAGTCTCCATGTGGGTCCCCCAACAACTGGAGTGGAGACTATCCCTAAAGCAACAGCCTGTCTATGAAATCTGTTCCCCTATGAAATCTGTTCCCCAACAGGGCTACCCTGTCTGGCCTCAGTAGGAGAGGATACACCTGACCCTGCAAAGACTTGATGCTCCAGGGTTGGGCGATATAGGGGTCGGGGGAAGGAATCCTCTCAGAAGAGAATGAGAAGGATTATTGGGGAGGGATTATGTGAGGGGGAACTGGGGGCAAAGTGATTGGGATGTAAATAAATTAATTAAAAAACCACAACTTACCTTAGATGAGACTATTCTATTATCACAAAATCTTTGTGCAATATAAGCTTCTGTTCCAGAAATGGGATGATTGCCAACAAATACTGTGCGTGTACCAACTCGCTTCTCTTCTCCAGCACACTAACCAAGAGAAAGAAGGAAAGGGTCAGCTTTTCACTATATTTCTCCATGTTTTTACCAAGCTTTGAATTCTGGTGAATCAGAGAAGCAGGGAAAGGTCAAAAACACTGTCAAGAAATTAAAATCCACAAATCTCTTAGTTGTTATCTAGAAAAACTGTTGTTTGAACCAACTGGTCTAAAGCCAACAGTACAATTCTAAAATAGTTAGAGAAAACATCTAAGCTGGGCGTTGGTGGCACACGCCTTTAATCCCAGCACTTGGGAGGCAGAGGCAGGCGGATTTCTGAGTTTGAGGCTGGCCTGGTCTACAGAGTAAGTTCCAGGACAGCCAAGGCTACACAGAGAAACCCTGTCTCGAAAAACAAACAAAAAAAAAAAAAAGAAGAAGAAGAAGAAAAAAGAGAAAACATCTAAAAGCACCTAGAGAACTTTACCTCAAAATATGGCACGCTGATCTATTGATAATTTAATAATAAGGTCTTGGAAAAATGGTGTAAGAGTGTTTACTCTGATACTGTGCTGGATGCCCCAAAGAAGAAAAGTAATTGCTATTACTCTTTTCTGTGTATTTTCTTTAATCTTATATTGTGAGGAAGACTGAATAATAAACAAGTTTTGTCTAGCTCCTATGAAGGTCTATTCAATTCTCCCAGGCAATAATTTATTAATCACAGTGTAAGACCTAGACACATCCATCCACCTGAACTCATTTGTTATTCCTCAAATTGTCACATTCTTAATCTTCTCATCCCCTATAAAGCAAGTTTATAATAGGCTGGATGGTAGTTCATACTTGTATATAAGTATATAGGAGTTTGTAAGTATAAGGAGTTTATATACATGTAAGGAGTTTGAGGCCAGCCTGGTCTCAAATACAAACAAACAAACCAAACCCCCAAACAAAACAAAACACCTTAAAACAAAACCAATTGCACAAATACAAAAGAGTTTATAGATATCTATATCTATTTGATTAGTAGAGCAACTAATTGCAATTCTTTGGTTCTCTTAAAATACATGGTAAAATTAATGAATCTACTGTCAACTCATTTAATGAAATTTTGAAGAGCATCTTATAGAAACAACACTGTATTTTTATTGCCAGTCATATTATTTCAGACATAGTCCAAATGCAGCTCAACTATTATCTTTATAACAAAACTCTAACTTAGAAAAAAATTAGGCTGGGAATATTTTATTTATTATATAACTTCTGAGGACCATCTTATCAACTAATATATCAGAGAATAGAAAGCACAATATAAATTATTTCTAAACATGAAATAATTACTTATAACTTTATAAGTCATATCCTATTAATGGATGGAATGATCACATTTTTCTACAAAGAAACTATATCATTCTTTGATTTTATAAATTTCCTTGTGATCTCCCAGTCTACTGTCCTAAAGTCAGTTAGAAATATATTTCTAATGCTTCTTTTATATCTTTTAAAAGTAGATTCACTGAATCTAAAAAGCCCAAAGTAACCTACTAGTAACCTACTAGTATATGTAAAACCTACTAGGACTTCACTGTTATCTCTATTTAAAAAATTAAAACGTGAGCTGGAGAGATGGTTCAGCAGTTAAGAGCACCGACTGCTCTTCCAGAGGTCCTGAGTTCAATTCCCAGCAAACCACATGGTGGCTCATAACCATCTGTAATGGGATCTGATGCCCGCTTCTGGCTGTCTGATATATACAGAGTGTGTGTGTGTGTGTGTGTGTGTGTGTGTGTGTGTGTGTGTGT
>JADRCC010151629.1:0-15717 GCA_019843855.1 Hylomyscus alleni
TGTGTGTGTGTGTGTGTGTGTGTGTGTGTGTGTGTGTGTGTGTGAGTGTGTGTTCGCTTTGAAGGCATAGTACAGGTCTTTTAATTGGTAGTGAAAATGTATAATTAACTTTTTTATTTTGTTAATTTCATATATACATATTATATGTTTTATCAACTCATTCCTGTTCTCCCTTTCAGTTTTACACTCATCTTCACCAACAGTTTTCTTTCCCAATTTCAAATGCTCTCTTTTAAATCTCAGTGAGACCAATTAGTGCTCCCAATATGTATATTAATCTAGGGCAATCTACTTGAGCATGTGTAGCCCCTGAGCAACCAATGGTATTACTGAAGAAAACTGACTCTTGCACTGCAGCTATCACTAAACTGGATCTTTATCTGGGGTGGGGACTTTGGATCTTTGGAACCACCTCCTTCATCTATGCTGGAAATATTTCTTGGTTGAACTTGTATATGTCTTATGCATGCATGTCTAGTTCATAAACTACTATAATTTTATGTGTCCAAATCCTGTAATGTCCTGAAAACAGTTTCACTGTAGTCATTCAATGTCTCTGATTCATATACTCTTCCCCTACTCTCCTATATAATAATCCCTGAGATTTGCAAGGAGGATGCTGTCTGACATAAATGTTCCACTTAGGGCTGAACACTCCACAGTCTCTTATTTTCTACACCTTGTCCAGTTGTGGGTATCTGTGAATTCACATCTATCACAAAAATAAGCTTCTCTGGTTAAGGGTGAGATATTTATTGATCCATGGGTATAATGGTATTTTAACTCAGGCTAAGACTTGAGCAATAAGAATCAGAAAATAGTGACTTGTGGACTAACTTTGCTGAATCTTTTTCATTTATTTAACTGCTCTGCCCCAGCCAATTAAGTCATATTCTGAATAATTTCCAAAATGGAACATCAAATTATACCTAAAGTTTGTGTTTATAAAGTTGTCTTTGGGAAATAATTTTAATACAACTAATAGTGGTTAGTTTTTACAAACTGTCAACATTGGTAAATGCCTGCAGTTGGAAGAAGAAAATCCTAAATCTGCAAATTGCAATTGGGCCTTTCTTTGTTGAAAAGAGTTGTAAATGCAACTCATTTATACTCTCCATCAAAATGTGAAAGGATTTTTTAATGTTTGCAAGTTTCTTCACTAAAATGTTTGTTTCTCTTGTCGGTGCACACAATTTTTCCCACTCACCAAATGTTTGGCTATTGTGAATGAGCTTTTTTATGATCTTTAATTGTGTTCTAGCCTTCTTTGTTTCTCTGTGAATGATGCATAAGCTTGGGAAAATGTCTGTGGATTTCTCTGTGCACAAAACACAGAGATTCGCAGAGTTCTCAAAGCTTGGTTACAATGCCTACTTCAGTCTGGCAATGTGCCCAAGGACTGAAGGCTCAAGGGTGCCTTTGAAAGGAAAAGCCTAGAGAAACCAAAGAAGAGAAGAATTAGACTGCAATTTAAAAAGACTTCTAGTTTGATCAGTTACACTGACCTACTGTGTGTACCTGTGGTCATAGAATCCACTGAAAAGCTGAATAATCTGAAGTAGCCATCACTTCTTATCAGGCCAATCCAATCACATTAGTTACAAGATAGATGGCATTCAATCATTATTTAAAAGACACCTAATTCAGACACACTGAAAGTTATTATTGGGAAAATATCACTTGGAAAGAGCTCCTGGGAGCCGCTGTGAGAAGAATGGCAAGGACAGAAGAATCTGGGAGGCTTTGGTCTTTTCTACCATCCCCATCTGTTAGTTAATAGCTTTCTCAAAACTATTTTCTGCATATGTACTGTGTCACAGTCTTATTCTTTCCTACCACAACTAATTAATTTTTAATGCAGTAATAGCTTCTCCTCTTAGTTCATCCCCTTAGATCACCCAGCTTACTGGCTCTGGATGTGCTGTCCTCCTCTACAAGAAATCATATTAATGCTGATTTGGAGCTTATAGTTTAGAGAGAAAAGGTTTGGCTTGGATTGGTTTATTCCTCTCAGATGCATAGCTTACCTTCTCTTTTGGCTGACGTTATTTCCTCCATTTGTACTCAGAATTCTCTCCTGTACTGTGATACACAATATTTCTGAAAGCTAAGAAAAGGATTTTTTTTTCCGATCTCTTAAGCACTATTTTCTTTAGCAGATCAGAGAACCATGGAATGTCAAAGCTGAAAGGAAATCTTAGAATTCATACACTTATCCTCATGTTCTACCAACATTTGAAGAATTTTACAGAGAAAATAATTGAAAGCTCTGTTGGCTCAAAATGTGAATACCTTGTTTTGTTCCTGCCAAGGAATTTATGCTTTGTTCCTGGAATGTCTAAGTCAGTTATCCATTACCACATCAAACATTTGAGATAAATAAAATTTAATGGAAGAAAGGTGCATGTTAGTTCATGATTTCAGAGGTTTTAGTTTATGATTAGTTGGCTGGGTTGCTTTCAGACCAAACACAGAAAAAAACAGAAGGTAGAACAAAGATGCTCGAATCATGTTGTCTTGGAAATGGAGAAAGAAAGGAACCTGTGTCTCAATATACCCTTTATTAGCATGCATATGATGATTTAACTTTCTTCAGTTTTGTCCCATGTCAAAAAGTTTCCACCACCTACCAATAACACCATTAGGTGGCAACTACCTCACTAATATGTCTTTGTAGAACACTTTCAAACCAGAGCAGGGATCTAAAATACTTGAGTGGTGTATGTCTCTCTCTCTCTCTCTCTCTCTCTCTCTCTCTCTCTCTCTCTCTGTGTGTGTGTGTGTGTGTGTGTGTGTGTGTGTTTGTGTGTTTGCTAGTTTTGGTATAGTACACATACTCCAACAGCAGATTAAAGGCCAGTGGTAAGGTAGCAGTTGAAGATCTATTTACTTTGCCCTATGAAATATAATTAAGAAATGCATTACAGCAATACATATTATGATGAATGAAATGAACTAAATATTGACAGGCAAGAATCCATGAGACTTTTTGAAGAGTTTAATACAACAGAGGAAGAAGAAAGAGTTACTTATGGCTATTCATTGGTAGACAGACTGAAAAAAACTTATTTATTTTGATATGAACTGTGGTAAAAGTAATATGAATAACAGTATCAATGTTATATGCAATGGTAAAACTCTCTATGAACCAACTGTAATAATATTGGATACAATGGTATGAAAACACTATTTGGAGAACAATTAAATGTTAATAATAAACACATGCTTTTATCAATTTAATCACAGAATTTATTAAACATATTTACTTTCTCAGATTGTAGTTGTGCATAATTTTCAAAGAGGAACAAGTCTTAGAATCTAAGTTTAGTTTAATTTCTTTTACTGCTCCTGGAAATTTGTTCTATATCCCCAAACCTAAGTTCTTCTTATAGAAGTGGAAATAATCAGATAAGCTTATCTTATTTTAATTTAGTGTATTTTGATCATATAAATTGGTGTGAACAAAATGACTTAAGGTAATGAAACCTAAATAAACACATATTTGTCATACAATATGGAAATTTCTATAAATACCTTAAAATTCTGCTAAAATATAAGCACTCTTAAGGTTTATCTGTCATTTATCTGTCAGGATCTCTCAAGAAAAACAATTATTCTCCTTTTCACTAGAAATATCCATTTTCATCTGAGAGACTACTTTGTCATTGAGAAATTTCCTTTAGTGATCTATGTCAGAGTCATTTGTACTGGGCTATGGAAGGAGGTTTGATGTATGCATTTTATGAAGCAATTGCTTGCAAGTGTAAAATTTGTTTGATTTAAATTATACTACCAGAAAAATTGATTATAGTTTATAGAACTTTTTAAAAAACAAAATTTACAAGATAACAAACATTATTGGAATAATTAGAAACTATTGTTATACCTGTAGCAAAGGGTCCTCTCCAATCATACTAGATTTCATTTTGGTCTATAAAGGGCTTAGGAAATGATTTAAAAGTTCACTCTCAAAGTATGCATTATGGACAATATGTGCTGATTTCTATTTCTGTTGCTTATACTATGTTCACCTGTACAAGCAACATAAACTCTTAGATTTATTATAGGAATATTGGAGGCCAAGGTAAACAAATTGATATATTTATTCAGAAAAATAAAGTCCCTTAAGAAAAACTATCAAATCTGTTGCCCTTTGTTTTATTTTGTCTATTTAAATAATGATCTCTAAATCCTTAGGTATAAACTTTGTTCTCTGCAGAATGCTGAATTAGAATCAGTGCTGGCCTCAATGTCATTGCCATGATCTTTTGTTCTGATTTCAATACACTCAGACAAATAGACATAATCTTTTTAGCACTTTGAGCCTCTTACACTCAGGAAATGTGAAAAAGAAATTGCTAAAATTATACCCAGGGCTTCTTCTAGCTTTGAAAGTCTAATTCTCATGTCTTCTCAGGAGTTCTAAATCTTTCCACTGTGATTTTGTGATGGCTATTACAACAAAGTAAACAGTTTTCTACAGGAAGGTTAGGTTCATTCCTGAATAAAGGTAAGAAATTTCTATGTTACATAAAGCAGCAGAGCTAAAAATTCAAATGTGGAACCCTTTCATGCTGTGTACTGACATTTTCACTCTATATATTTGGTCACTAGTTTTTCCTTACTATCACCAGGTTAAAATAGTTTTTCATTGGTTTTCAAATTGTCAATCTAAACATTACAGATAGTTGCCCATTTAAAGAGAAAAGCTATGACATCATAAAATCGGGATGCCCAAATTATTTTTAACAATGTGCTTTTAGTTACACAAAAAAGAAAGAAAAATAAGTAAATAATTTACAATGACACAAGATGTTTCCATATACTACATTTCTACTTAATTAAGCCTCTTCTTTTCTGTTTGATAATTTCAGTTGTATTTTATTTCTGTTCACAAAGAAGAGTAATAAGATAATAAATAAATGCATAGCATCTCTATTCTTCTAGCCTCTGTGGGACTCTGCTTCATTAGTTGGAGTCAAAACAAGACAAATTAATCAACACATTCCTGCTGTGCCTTTTTCCCCATTATACCATTCTGGCTGGTAGTCAGTGTTTCTGTCTGTTTCGTGTTGTATATTTATGTCTTACCTAACTAGATAATTGTAAATAAATTTAAGTGGAAATGTTTCATTCATTGAACTTTAACATTTATAGCATTAACCTCAATATGTCTGTGACAATGGTAATATAGTTCAGGAATACTAGTTAGAAGCTGAAAATGATCATTACAAAATAGTGTATATATTACTAACAATCCAAAAGAAATAGTTATGCGATGTTGGCACTATGACCCACTTGTGTCGACTATTACAGTTATATGGACCCAAGTTGGCATGTTCAAAGAGAAATGTCATACCTTAGACTCTTAAAGAGAAATCACATGGGCTATCTATGTAGTGATCTAGGATCTCTGGAAGTTTAAAGTTGAACAGAAATAAAAGAGTAAGCTCTCATAGTACAACAAGGGAGGTTGTGGAAGAGGTTTTCCTTGATAGGCATCATCTGTTTTTCTGTGCTGATCTGATTGATGTTCCATATATCCTGTCCAAAGCTGCCCTACATTAAATATCTGCTCATAGCCAAGGGAATAGGTGCATGTGCTTGTACTCTTCAGGCTCAAACCATATTTTTTAAAGCTCAAGTAAAAGGCAAATATAATTATTTTGAAAGTAGCCTTGAGTGATTTTGATTATTTGAGTATTTTGATTATCATAAGCAATAACAAATAAGGGGAAATCAATTACTAAGAAGAAATAATGTTTAAAACTAAAGTCGCCAGTAATCAGAAAGAGGACACTTCTGGGAAATGTCAGTGACAAAATTCGGCTGAAGCAGCAATAAATGAGCTTTTATATTTAGAAGAGACATCATCTGTGTGATCTTGATATGAAACCAACAAGACTATAGCCAGTAGATTAAGAATAATGAGAGCCTAAGTACATGGATAATGAATAAATAATCAAGATTGGCAAATCTCAGTTGATATATTGCTATGGGAGTACAGAGGAATGGCAGATTGTAAAAAGCATGATGAAGAATCCTTGACAACTGATTGGATCCTGGATATATTTGAAAGAGAAATTAAAAAAACGAAACTGAACTTTCTTCTGTTTAGTCAATTATGATTTATTTCTATTAATTTTCTTATTGATATATGTTTATATTATGATAGAAATTGCAATGTATATTTTGTTGGTTGCAAAATTAACTTGTGCATATTAATTGTAACTATTTCCAAGCTTAATCATAAATGTTTATGATATAAAAATGTGATTATTAACAAATATAAATATAAACCTTGCAAATCTTGTTCAATTTTTATTTTCACTTGACAGATGGAATGCAAAGAAGGTTTTTCTAAGGGATATTAATGGATATTTTAAATAAATTGGTATGCTTTGCTCTCTTCTTGGTATATGGTGGTTAGCTTAGTACTTTTGTGGGTCTCCTTTAACAGTTGGAGCAGGCGTGTCTCTGATTCTTTTGCCTGCTTTTGAGTCCCTTTCCTTCTGATTGGGTTGCCTTGTCCAGCGTCAGTATGAGGGTTTTTACCTTACTCTAGTAGACTTGTTTTGTCTAGGTTGACTGTCTTCTCTTGAAGGTCTGTTCTTTTCTGAAGAGAAACAGATAGTGGCTCGTGGGGAGAGTGAAGGTGTAGGGAGGAGCTGGGAGATGTGGAGGCAGGGAAACTGTTTAGGAAGATTTGTATGAGAGAAGAATATATTTTAAAAAATAAAATAATATGAGACAAAAACCTAGCAACAACAACAAAAACTTCCAGAAACATTGATTGGACATTCAAGCATCTACATGCAAATGGATGAAGTTAGACCTTAAAGAGTACTTGTTAATTACAGCTGTCCAACCAGCAAAGAATAGTATTTACTGAATATTCATACTGCTCCAGACAGAGGTCTATACCTTATGTAAATCTTTGTAGAAAAGCTCATGTGAACAACACTATAATTGATATAGTGAGCCCTGTTTTAGGTTTTTTATCTAGAAAGTTGTTACAAATAAGATTATACTAATTAAAGCTGCTAAATTTGTGTAGACTTATTACAGAAACTATAAAAAACAAGATCATACTCCAAAGGTCCCAATCCAATGAAGCCCATTTTGGTGGTTTGACTCATAGACTCATGTGTCTGAATGTTTGGGCATAGGGAGTAGCACTACTGGAGGAGGTATAGCCATGTTGGAGGAAGTGTGTTACTATGGGAAGTACGCTTTGAGGTCTTTATGCTCAAACTCCACCCAGTGTGAAATGACAATCTCTTCCTAGCTGTTTTTGGATCAAGATGTAGAACTCTTGGCTCCTCCAGTGCCATGTCTGCCTGCACATTGCCATGTTTACTATAATGGACTAAACCTCTGAAACTGCAACCTAGTCCCAATTAAATGTTTACCTTTTTAAGAGTTGCCTTGAATATGGTGTCTCTTCACAGCATTAAAACCCTAATGAAGACGTCCATGTAATTTTCATATGGTGTTTTTAACCTTGGAATTTGCCAAATTCATAACCTTTAAATGAATTACAAAGATCTTGTTTTATTTTAGAATGTTTCTCTATCTTTGGAATTAAATTCACTCAAGCCTGTTTGATTTGATGTCTCTGCTATTTTGATGTTTGAATTTTCTGCAATAAATGATTTTTGATATGTATCTGACTGCAGTAATTATTATTTATTTTCAGATTCATTGAAAAAGCATTAATTTTGGTAACTTAGTAGTAGATTTTTTTGGTCAACTTTCTAAAGGCTCTCATTTCATATTGTAAAACTGTATTTCTTAGAAAATTAGAAGAAATTTAATAAAATAATAGAAAATATTTTTTTTGTTTTTTAGTTTTCTTATTGGAAGTATTTGTTGTTGGTAGTTATTGGTTCTTTGTGAATTTCACACTATCTACCCCAATCTCACTCATATCCCCTTCCCCTTATATTTGCCCTCCACCCTTGCAACCTCCAACTAACAAAGCACACAGTCTCATTGTGGAGGTGCAGTATGACAGTGTGAGTCTCACAGTATACCTTTTTGTCTATACTTCTTTGTCTGTAAATGTTCCTTTCAGTGACTCATTGGTCTGGTATAAGCCTCTGGCTTCTGCTACTCTATCAATATTGGAACCTCACTGGGACTCTTTCTGGATTTCCTGTTGTTGCTTTGTGTCATGAATATTCTGCAGTTTGTTATCTGTTGGACCAGCTCTATCATGCATTCCAGCAGCTCGTCCATGGGGTAGATGTTGGGGTGAGCCAATTCAAAGCCCTGAATCTAGGCCTGAGAGGTATCTGAGCTGGTCAGTTTATGGGCTCTCCTGCTCTCATGCCCTTAGGGATGGTACCCCACAACCAAGGCCAGCTGTACCCTGCTGCCTAGGAAAAGTGTAGGACCTGCTCTATCCGGTGTTGGGCAGGGACAGCTCTTCGGCTCTCAAGATGCAGGCAGGGCCAACTCTGCCCCACCTCCAACAGGGGTTCCAGCAAAGGAGAAAATAATCTCTCCAGTCATCAGTACCACCTGCACAGCAGGCAAAAGGCTCTCCCATACTCATGCTGGCATGAACAGCTCACCAGCAGTCCTACATCTAGGGCTGTGCTACCAAAGTAAGGTGCAGAGTAAAGGAAAAGTAGGAGGGGACATCATTCCCTTGCAGAGTCTCTGCATGGCAAATAAGTGGCTGGGTCAACTCTTGCATGCTCATGTACTCAGGGTAGGCTTTCCTGTGCCCCCATCAGGGTTAGCTATACTGTGCTGCCCAGATAAGGTACATTGGCCACTTTCCTGGGTATTGCAGCTGATAAGGCACAAGGCTACCTCTCCTGCTTTCAGGATATCAGAGCTAGGTCTCTCACTTGCTCTAGGTGGTAAAAGAGGAAGGGGGAGGAGCATATATTTCCTTTGTTCCAGCCACCACCTAGGAGACCAGTGGTTGGGCCAGCTCTGCTCACCCACAACTCCCTCCTGCATTGTGCAAGGGTCATTTAGGGCATGGTCTGCCCCAACTCTCCCTGAGTAGCAAGAGGTTTGTGGTCATCTCAGGCTAGATCTCTGTCCAGATTCCATAGTACTGGTCTAGTGGTCATCTTGGGATTGCTCCTCAGCTGAGCTCACTGGAGTGGCAAGGACTTTCTGTCTCATGCTCACTCTGGCCCTAGAGCCATGGTTCTAGACAGGATTTTTTCTAATTTCTGGCTTGCTCCCCATCCTGAGGGCCTCTCAGACCTGTGCAGAGCCAGACTGGTGGTTGTCTCAGGCTAACTCCCTCCCTTGGCTCCCTGGTGTTGGACTGGTGGTCATCTCAGGCTTGCTTTTTTCAGGGAATGTTAGGTTACCAGTCACTCTGATGTTCCTAGGTCAGAACACTGAGTGTAGACAGAGCCTCTCCTCTGCCACCTGCTGCATCTGCAACGCTTCTAAGGGCAGAGTGAGGGAAATATTTCTACCAACAAGGGGACATTGATTTTTAAACTGAAAAAGGAAGACCAAAGTGTGTATACTTCGAGATTTCTTAGAAGGGGGAACAAAATACACATGGAAGGAGTTGCAGAGACAAACTATGGAGCAGAGACTGAAAGAAAGGACAATCCAGAGACTGCCCCACCTGGGAATCCTTCCCACATTTAATCACCAAACCCAGACACTATTGTGGATGTCAGCAAGTGCTGGCTGACAGGAGCCTGATACAGCTGTCTCCTGAGAGGCTCTGACAGTGCCTGACTAATACAGAAGTAGAGGCTCACAGCCATTCATTGGACTGAGTACAGGGTCCCCAATGAAGGAGCTAGAGAGAGGACCCAAGGAGCTGAAGGAGTTTACAGTCCCTTAAGAGGAACAACAATATGAACTACCTAGTAACCTCAGAGCTCCCAGGGACTAAACCACCAACCAAAGAGTACATATGGTGGGACTCATGGCTTCAGCAGCTTATGTAAGGCAGACGATAGCCTAGTTGATCATCAATGGAAAGAAAGGCCCTTCGTCCTATGAAGGGGAATGCTAGTGAGAGGAAGCAGGAGAGGGTGAGTTGGTGAAAAGGGAGAGGGGGGAAGGAATAGTTTTTTGTTTGTTTGTTTGTTTTGTTGTGTTTTGTTTTGCAGAGGGAAAACCAGGAGAGGAGATATCATTTGAAATGTAATTAAGAAAATATCTAATAAAAATACTCAAGAAACTAAACATTATCAAACCAAAAACCCAATTAAAAATGGGGTACAGATCTAAACAAAGAATTCTCTACAGAGTGGCCAAGAAGCACTTAAGGAAATGTTCAAAATCCTTAGCCATCATGAAAATGTAAATCAAAAGACTCTGAGATTCCATTTTACATCCATCAGAATGGCTAGGATCAAAAACTCAAGCAACAACTCATGCTGATGAGGATGTAGAGAAGGGGAACACTACTCCCTTGGTGGTGGGAGTGCAAACGTATACAGTCTTCTGGAAATCAGTATGGCAGTTTACCAGAAAATTGGAAATAATTCTACCTCAAGACCCAGCTATTCCACTCCTGGGCATTATACCACAATAACAGTTGCTCACCTATATTCATAGCAGCTTTATTCATAATAGCCAGAAGCTAGAAAGAACCTAGATGTTCCTCAACCAAAGAATTGATGAAGAAAATGTGGTACATTTATACAAAGGAGTCATTGAAAACAATGACAACCTGAAATTTGCATGACAATGCATGGAATAGAAAATATCACCTTGAGTGAGGCAACCCTCACTCAGAAAGACAAACATGGTAGGTTTTCACTTATAAATGGATATTAGCTGCACAGGATAAATGTGCTCCAATCCACAGACCCAAAGTAGCTTTGTAAATAGGCGGGCTCAAGGGGTGGCACGTTAATTTCACTGAGAAGGGGAAATAGAATATACATCTCAGGAGAAAGGTGTGAGAGGACTGGATGGGAGTGGAGGTGAGGCTGGGAACAGGAGCAATCAATCAGGTGCCAGGAGGAAGGAGGGAGAGAGTGCTGGGAGAGAAAATTGAAATGGAGGATAGAGCCTAGCACAATGAAAATTCCCAGGAATCTATGAATGTGATCCTAGCTAAGACTCATAGCAATGGATAATGTGGACCCTGAATCTGCCAGCTCCAGTAAGTAACCAGGCAAGATTTTCATTGGAGGGATTGGGACAACAAACCCATTCACAAAATATTCTACCCACAATTTGTCCTACTTAAAAGATATGTAGGAGTAAAGATGGAGCAGAAATTGAAGGAATGGCTAACCAATGACTGGTCCAGCTTGAAATGCATGCCATGAGAGTGATACCACTTTGACACTGTTAATGATATTCTGCTGTACTTGTGGACAGGAGCCTAGCATAACTACATCAGAGAGGCTAAACTCAGCAACTAATAGAAACAGATGCAGAGACCCACAGCCAAGCACTTCACAGAATTGGGGAGTCTTGTGGAGGAATTGGGGGAAGAATTGAGGGACCCAAAGAGGATTGGGACTCCACAGGAAGACCAACAGAGATAACTGGGACACTTGAGGCTCTCAGAGATTGATCCATTGAGCATAGAGCCAGGCAGTGGTGGCGCACACTTTTAATCCCAGCACTTGGGATGTAGAGGGCAGGCAGATTTCTGAGTTTGAGGCCAGCCTGGTCTACAGAATGAGTTCCAGGACAGCCAGGGCTACACAGAGAAACCCTGTCTCGAAAAAAAGTAAAACAACAAAAACAAAAACAAAAACAAAACAAACAAAAAAAAGAGTGAGCATAGGCTAGACCTACTCACTCCCCCAGCCCTGGTAAATATGTAACAGTTGTGCAGCTTGATCTTCATGTTAGACACCTAAAAGCAGGAGCTGGGCCTATCTCTGACTCTTGTTTCCTGACTTTTGGACCTTAATAGGAGAAGACACACTTAGTCTTATTGCAACTTGATATGCCAAAACTGTTTGACTCCCTTTTCCTGAATAGGGAGGAGGATTGTAAGGGAGGGGTTGGGGAAGGACTCAAAGGAGAGGAAGGAGGGGATGCTGCAGTCAGTATGTAAACTAAAGAAATAAATTAATTTGTTAAAAAAATAAATGGTTCTGAATTTTCCTACTATTACACATTCAATTTGAATAAACACACATGTAAATTTAGTTTTCATCCATTTCTTCATGAGAGTAAGTTTTTAGTAAATCCAGAGCCTCCCACTGAATTTTTCTGTGCCTTCCATGAGATTCTTCTCTCTTATACTTGATCCCACTCTTGTGTTATCTTCTGCAATTAAGTTTTCCCTAGAGCCACTGCTGTTCTCTTAAACATGCAGAAATAAGAGCTAAATAATCTATTTTCTTTGGTGTTTATAAAATAAGTTAGGCTAAGCTATTCCCTCAGTAGTAATACAAAACAAACCATAAGCTACAGCAACAAACACAGTAGTAAACTTTATTTTATGACAACTCTAGTTTCACAGAAAAACAGACTAAAATATACTAATGATTTTATAGCCTCTGTCTCCAAATACAGAAATTAACCACTATTCTTTTCCCATAGCACTGTGATTATAATAATATTTTATAAGTGGTAAACTTACTATGGACATGTTAATGTCATCCAGAGCAAAGTTTGTTAGGGTTCAGTCCTAGTTTAGTAAATTATACTATTTTGTTAAAAATAAAATAATATGTATCCATTACTGTAAATATAAATTATAATATGTGTTTCTGTAAAAAATATTAATTACATTAATAAAATAGAAAATATATTTATGTAAATATAAGCATAATTGATACTTTTTCTTTATGGTCTACCCATACATTAATTTTTTATCCATCTTCCATAATCTTTGTAATCATTTAACATTTTCACTGTCTTATAGGTTCAACATTTTACAGTTTTATATAGTTGGATTCACAACATGCAGCCTCTTCACAGTGGCTTTTTTCTTTTTTCCATTTATTTATGTATTTATTTATTTATTTCAGAGAATTGGATGGGTACCCATGCACCCTGTTACATTAAGTCACTGAGCATATCTTCTCCTGCCAAGGCCAGACAAGGGTGCTCAGTTAGGGGAAAAGAATTAAAAGTTTTACTACAGAGTCAGCGATAGCCTTTGCTCCAGTTGTTAGAGGACACACATGAAGACCAATCTGTACATTTGCTACATATGAGTAGGGGACATAGATCCAGCTCATGCATGCTCTTCAGTTGGTTGGTCAGTCTCTGTGCGCCTCCATGACCCCTGTAGGTCTTCTTGTGGTATCTTTGACCCCTCAAGCTCCCACAATTCTATCTCCCACTCTTCCACAAGACTCTCCAAGCTCCACCTGATGTTTGGCTGTGGGTCTCTGCATCTGTTAACCATAAATTACAGGATAACCAGGCTGTAATTCACAGACCCAACAACGCTAAGTAACAAAAGGGCCCAAGGGAAGATGCTTGAATTTCACTCAGAAGGGGAAACCAAATAGACATCTGAAGTAGATGGAGGTAGGGAACTGAGGAGGAGAGGGGATAGGGAGAGGAAAAGGGTAGAGAACAGGAGTGGGAAGGTGGGGAGACTGGAAATATTAGGAAAGAGAATAGAAATCAGTGGGGGGCATCTCTAGGACAAGGGAGACTTCCAGGACTGAGGTTGTACTGTTCTTTAAACCACTTCCTGCTGACTTTGGGGCAAAGGTCTGTCTTTGGGGAACCTAAGAAACTTGGGATGCTGATCAAGTCTTGGGTCAGGTGGTTATCTCACTGCTGTCCAGGCTCTGTGGCTCTGCAGTTAGGAAGGTGCAGGCACATTTGAGGCATCTGTGAGGTTTGTGTGGAGCACCTGTGGATAGCTTCTCTGGAGCTGTCCTGGATTCAGATTCTGAGTAAACATCTGGACTTGGCAGGCTGCTGAAATACATATATACATATTGGAGGTAAAAAATAAAAGTTAAGTAGGTTTGGGAGAAAACCTTTTTCTTAGGTGTACATTTGAAACCTTTAGGCCCCTGGTCTTGGTAGTTGGAGGGGGGAGTCCCAAAACCAGGGAAGAGGGAGGAATCCTGACCTCTGGAATAGGCAATGGTGGGGAACTTAGGCTATTGACTGACAGAAGTACTACTTATCTGGATGGAGTCCACTTGACCCATACGAGAGAGATCCCAGTGGGTTGCCTGAAGCTTTCAGGAAGTATTTTAAGTTTACAAAAAAGGATAGATTTTAGACATGATAAACTTTAGTCTGTATTGAAATCCATAATGTAAAAAAAAAAAAAGGTAGTAGATACCATATTTATGTTATAGTAGAAGCTTGGTAAATATTTATTTTTAAGTATGAGCACTCCTTAAGGTGACCTCAGGAAAGACAGAAACTTTCTGTGGACAGAAGTAGCAAAAGGGGCAAAAGGAGCTTTTCTCTTAATCCAGAAGATTGGATGTACATGATGAGAAACATGAAGTCTATATTTAAAGGACAATCTAAGGAAAGTTAAAATCTTGAATTTGTGAGTAAGATAGATAATGTAGTGGAATGTTTTACCAGCATTTGACTGCTAATTTCTCAAAATTTCATTGATTAATGTTAGAACTCTGAACACTCAAAGTCCTAATATAACAGCAATATAGTTAGCAAAAGAAATTTTTAACACTTTTGTACCTTAAATCATTTTCCTATTACCACCCAAGATTTTTTATATCCTATAACCTTCATACATTGCAATTACTAACCTCAAAACTCCAGGCTAGACCCTCAAAGATTTTCTTCCTATCCAATTATTTACCATGAGATACAAGTGGTTGGTCATTGGAAGCAGTCACTAAAAACAAATGAGTTCTTTAAACCACCAATGAAAGAGAGAGCAGGGGGTAGACCTAGGCCCCTTGCACAAATATAACAGATACACAGCTTGGTCTTTATGCAGGTCCCCCAACAACTGAAGTAAGAGCTGTCCATTAATCAATTGTCTGCTTGTGGATCCCCTTCCCCTAACTGGGCCACCTTGTCTGTCCTCACTGGAAGAGGATGAAGCTAGTATTGAAGTGACGTCAGGTACCAGGGATGGGTCCTATACTGAGTGAGGATGGAGGAATGAGGGGAAGACCTGTATGAGAGGGTACTGGAAGAAGAGGAGATGATATTGGGGTGTTGAAATGAATATTAAATTAATTAATTAAAAACTGAATCAAAAATGAAACAAAATAAGCCCAAACATTGTACTTATTGTACTTGTTGCAGAGCATGTGCTCTTTGAAGTTTTCAAGAAGGGAGAAAGATTCTAACTGTATACTTATTTTTGGACCCTCTTAGTTAATAAGAATGGAAGAGAGTAAGGATCATAAGACTGAAAAAAAATTAAAAGTTTTATTCTTCATGTAAATGACAAGTTCTTTTCGACTACCCAGAAAATTCAGGTTCAGATGCCCTGGTATCCTGTAATGCATTACAACTTTGAATATATTCCTGTCTGCTTTCAAACTGATAATGTTCTTTAATCCTGGAGTAACCACATTGCATGTGGTAATTCCATTAATAAATCTAAAACATCTCCAGCTAATGAACCATGTAGTAAAAGTAACAATATTATGTAATAACAAGAAACCCCAAGTCATCCAGTCAGTAGAGGAAGAACAGAATGGTTCACAATCTCCTCCTGACAGCTCTCAAATGAGGGCACAGGAGTGAGACCAATGACTCTGTCTGACCTGATGTTGGATGGGAACTGCCAGTACAGCAGAATGGGTGCCAGTCTGAGCAGAAGTACCCCCTGCTGGGTGA
>JADRCC010151644.1:0-13356 GCA_019843855.1 Hylomyscus alleni
TTCTATTGTTTATGTTGATATTGAGGAGCAGCCTTAGTCCATGGTGATCTTATACAATACAAGGAATGATTTCAATCTTCTTGTATCTGTTGAGGCCTGATTTGTGACCAATTATATGATCAAATTTGGAGAAGGTACCATGAGGTGCTGAGAAGAAGGTATATCCTTTTGTTTTAGGATAAAAATTCTATAGATATCTGTTAAATCCATCTGTTTCATAACTTCTGTTAGTCTCACTGTGTCTTTGTGTAATTTCTGTTTCTATGATCTGTCCATTGCAGAGAGTGTGGTGTTGAAATCTCCCAATATTATTGTGTGGGGTTCAATGTATGTTTTGAGTTTTAGTAAAGTTTCTTTATGAATACCCTGTAGATACCCTTACATTTGGAGCATAGAGGTTCAGAATTGAGAGTTCATCTTGGTAGATCATACCTTTGATGAGTATAAAGTGTCATTCTGTATGTTTTTTGATCACTTTAGGTTGAAAGTTGATTTTATTTGATATTAGAATGACTACTCCAGCTTTTTTCTTGTGTCCATTAGCTTGGAAAAAAATTGTTTTCTAGCCTTTTATTCTGAGATAGTGTCTGTCTTTGTCACTGAAGTGGGTTTCCTGTATGCAACAAAATGTTGGGTCCTGTTTACATACCGAGTCTTATAGCCTATGTCTTTTTATTGGTGAATTGTGCCCATTGATATTAATAGATATTAAGGAAAAGTAATTGTTGCTTCCTGTTTTTTTTGTTGTTGGATTTGAAATTCTGTTCATGTGGCTATCTTCTTTTACTTTTGTTGGAAGATTGCTTTCTTGCTTTTTCTAGGATGCAGTTTCCTTCCTTGTGTTGGAGTTTTACATTCATTTCCTTTGAAGATCTAGATTCGTGGAAAGATACTGTGTAAATATGGTTTTTTCGTGGAATACTTTGATTTCTCTATTTATGTTGTTGAGAGTTTTGCTGGGTGTAGTAGCCTGGGCTGGTATTTGTGTTCTCTTAGGGTCTATATGACATCAGTCCAGGATCTTCATTTATTTTCAATACTGTACTTGAAGTTCTAGTTAGGGCAGTAAGATACAGTAAGAAATTAATGGCAAAAAGTAGAAAATGATAAAGTAAAATTATTTCTATTTACTGATATGATAACACACACAAGAGATAGATAAAATTCCACCAAGAAATTTCTAGAAATGAACAATACTCTTAGAAAAGTACCAGGATATAAAACATAAAATTTAACAGTCTTTCTTTATAGTTATGACAGGTATACTAAAAAACACATTATTGAAACATTCTCATTCACAGTAGCCTTAAAAAATACCCAAGAACAAACAAAGAAAAAGGTGAGAGCACTCTGGCTAGAGAAGCAATTAGGCTAACTAAAGATCTTCATTTTCTCTCTCCTCACCTAAATTCAACTGCTCTAGTCTCAGCAGACCACTTGCTGTGGCTTCCTATGCCCAACCCCCATCTCCAGTGTATCACACAGACATTTCTCTCCAAACTTCCTTCCCTCCCTCATGTCCTTACTCCAACTCCAATAACAGGCGCCCAGCTGAAATTCTTAATATTGATGCATCAAACTCAAGGGCACCCATTTTTCTAAAAGAAACGACTTAAATCATGTATGAACCCTCACACATAGGTGTTTAGGCATAGTTCTTTACAACCTATTTTTAATAAGGGTTCAACCATTCCTCTAGCCTACCACCAAGCAGTGATAGTAGAAGCAAACATTAGGATATGAGGAAGTGGACCTGTTCAGCAATAGTTCTCTGGGAGCAAGATCAATCTTCCTGTGCAGCAGGTCAGTCCTGTAGCAAGCACCAAATATGACTCAGTAGCTGCAGACCAGTCCTTTAAGCAGGCAGACACCAGGCATGAAACAACAGCTACAGTCCAGTCCTTTCAGCAGGCAGACCAAATTCTTTAAAAATTAAGAGACATATCAAAAATCCTCAGAAATATTAGATCTGTCTTTAATTTTATTTGTACTCTAACAAAATAAGCTTCATTATTTAATCATAGTGACTGAAGATAAAGTCAAAATGATAAGTTTTAATTTGACGTTGGTCACTATTACTTTCCATAGTAATTAATCCGTTGTAAGTGAAAAGCAGGTAACAGAAAAGAAATTGAGACTAAATACATTTAAACTGTAATGAAAGTACAGTTTAAAATAATTATTACATGTAGTTTTGGTGATACCATTGTCTTAGTCCTTATGTCAGTCATTGCATCTCTCATAGTTTCAAGCACAGAGAAAGGAAAGAAAGCCTAATTAAAGATGCCTGTCATGTGCATGTTAGTTACAGCCTTAACCGTGAGCACTGATTCATCATCTACCTCATTCTGTTTCTCAATGCCTTATGTTTACTTGGCTCCACTCATAGTCTCTTTTATGTTATTTTAAAATGATTTCAATGTCATATAAAATCTATTCCTTTTTATTAGTTATTTTATTTATTTATATTTCAAATAATATCCTCTTCCTCCTCCCCTTGCCTCTATGAGAGTGCTCCCCCACTCCCCCACTCACCCATTCCCAACTTGTTTGCTCTAGCATTCCCCTACACTGAGTCATCAAGCCACCACAGGACCAAGGGGCTCCCCTTCCACTTAAGTCAGTCCTCTGCTATACATATGCAGCTGGAGCCATGGGTCCCTTCATGTGTACTCTTTGGTTGGTAGTTTAGTCCCTGGGAGCTCAGAAGGCAGGGGGTGAATCTGGTTTGTTGATATTGTTTTTCTTCCTATGAGGTTAAAAACCCCTTCAGTTCCTTTAGTCCTTCCCCTAACTCCTCCATTGAGTTCCCCATGCTCAGTCTAATGGTTGACTGTGAGCATCTGCCTCTGCATTAGTCAGGCTCTGGCAGAGCCTCTCAGGAGACAGCTGTACCAGGCTCCTGTCAGCAAGCATTTCTTGACATCAGCAATAGTGTCTGGTTTGGTGTCTGTAGATGGGATGGATCCCTAGGTGGAGCAGTCTCTGGTAGCCTTTTCTTCAGTCTCTGCTCCAGTCTTTGTGCCCGCATTTCCTTTTGACAGGAGCAGTTCTGAATTACTATTTTTGAGATGGGTGGGTGTCCCCATATGGTCTCTACAGGTTCTATCTCCCCTTTTGATGGGTATTTCAACTAAAGTCATTCTTAACATTAGATTTACTTGAAAATCAAGGACATAAAAAAACTTCAATTTGATGGCTCCATATTGCCTGGGCTGTCTCTGACCTGTTGCCTGCTTTGGGGATCTTTTTCCTCCTACTAGGTTGCTTCATCCAGCCTTAATATAAGGGAAGTGCCCAGTTTTACTACAGCTTCATATGCCATGGTTGGTTTACATCCCTGGGAGTCCTGCCCTTTTTATAAGGGAAATGGAAGAGAAATAGATTGTGGGGAGAGGAGAGGAACTAGGAAGGAAGGAAAGAGGTGAAACTGTGGTCAGGATGTAACACATAAGAGATATCTTTTGAACTGGGAGAAATAATATTTTAAAATGCTTCTTCAAAAATGAAGAAATTTGTAAATAATAATGGATAAAGACTAATATTTAAATAAGATTCATATAATGAGACCAAGTATATTAATTCAAGTTCACCATATCATTAAAACAAATGTTTATTAAGCACCATAGTCTCTGCTTTAAATATTTTAGCATCAGCCAATATGAAAATGTTGTATGACTCTACTACTATACAATTTTATTTTTTCTTTATTAATTTTCATTTATTTAAAATTTTAATTAGCTTACAAGACACCAAAGTCCACATGGTATACATACTTTGGGTATTACTCCCTCTTCCATATCATGTTATTACATAGTCCTCTCAGTATTTCTTTTGCCAAGGTTATCATACTTCCTTTTATAGTTTCCCAGTACATCAACACAATCATTACTACTTAAATACACAAGCATAAAAAAAAGTCAAACTCTGTATATGGGAAAGAACACATGATATTTGTCTTTCTGAGCCTCGGCCACTTCATTTTAATATAATAATTTCCTTACCCATCCATTTTCCTCCAAGTTTCATGTACCTTTAAGATTAAATAAAATTCTATTTTGTATATTTATACTTTCATTATCTATTTTGTTGACCATCTATTGGTGGGCATCTAGGCTCTTTCCATATTTTGGCTATTGTCAATAGAAAAGTAATAAGTGATTGTACTAATATCTTTGTGGTAGAATGTAAAGTCATCTAGATATTTACCCAAGAGTGGTATATCTGTATTACATGACAGCTCTAGTTTACCAATACACTCCAGTGTGATCATTACTATGTAAAGAAACAGAGACAATAACAAAGACAAAAGTAGAAATGGAGACAGATCTTTTCATGTATCAGTGTTGATCTGTGACTAAATAGTCTAAAAGAAAGTAAAAGATAAATAAAAAAAATGATAAAGAAAACCAATTTTTAATGGGGTTGCCCTTAATATCTCTGTTAACTTGGAATACTTTTCATAATTTTTGCTTTTACTCTTGTATCATATGAAATTGTGACAATATAATGTTGCTTATTGACTCACTTTTTTCCCTATGTCCTTACCTACCAAATGTTAAAGACCTATGTAAGGAGTTCAGTGAAGTAAATTATCTCCTGTGTTATTATCCATCCCTGATACTGTACAAACACATGCTCATAGGCTCAAGTTTCTTTATACTCTCTGTAGTCTCAGTCCTTGCATTAAGTTGTTTATATGTGACTGACACTGGCCAAAAGGCAAGACAAAACCTTTCTCTTCAGTAAAGCCTATGAGAAGAACAAAGCTCAAAAGATGAAGCTATTTCTTTCACTTTCCTACCCCAAGCTTCTCCACAAAAGAAACAATTATCTGTATTTTTGCAGACCAAAAACTGGGAAGGATAGTAGATATTACAGTACAAGGAAGAGATGGACAATTTTAAACCTTACTTGTGAAGTGGGATGGGGTTCACTGGGTTTCAGTAGCTTCTGAGTTAAGAGTGGTGAAGATTATTCTACACAAACATTCATCCTCAAAGATTTGTGCCAGGTAACACTGCAGAGCTGGAGTTCTGCTATTCTTCACAGCATCAAAGGCCTCTTTGGGTCCTGTGATGTTTTCCTTTGCTTCCCCTGGTATATTTTCAGCTCTGCACCCTGGAAGAACCATTCAGATTAGTGTCAGTTGAACTAACCAGTAAGTGAAACTGTGAACTTATGCTTGTAACTTGAAATTGCCATTCTGTCTATGGCCTGTGATTCAGGGTCAATCTTCAGTTGCAGGAGTTGCCACAATTGCTTAAAGATCAAGGATTCAAGTTACTCAGCTTCCCTTACTCACTTCCATGGGCTATAGCCATTATTCAGTTGTCTATGTTTTTCATGTGTACTAACAGAATGCAACACTAAAAATGCAGGAAATTTTCTTGCTAAGCTCAATCATGTTATGAACAGTGAAAACATTATGCCCAATTATTTTGGCAAAGGGCAAGAAATTGACACAAACAAAATACATATAAATGGCTCTGTCTATATATGGCAATTCTAACACACCCAATATTCTCTGTGGTTGCTGATTCCAGTAAGGCAAGACTTGGCTTTGAGGTTGCTATTGTGGGCATGAAATGTGAGAAAGATGGGCTAGGCCACAGCCCTTAAATATGCCTTTCCTGCAGTGAAATTGAGGCTTAGCAGGAAAAGAATGTCTTTTAGTTTAATTAATGAAGTTTAAACCACTCTCTTGTGGTCATACAAAGTTCTTCTCTGGTACCCCTACCATTATAGACCCTACTTCTAACCTTTGTTCTCCCGCCTTGGGAATAAAGACTGTTTATTTTAAATAATGTCTTAGGTTGAAGATATTCAAAACCTTGCACTATGTATGCTCATGAAAAGAACACCTGGTTTTGACACAGATTAAGCCTGATTTGGCTCACTGCCATTCCATGAATATGTGGGAAAAAAACAGAAAACAAAACAAAACAAAACAAAAAAAATTTCTTTGGCTGAGATCAGACACTCCTACAGCTGTGACTTTATCATCTATGTTAGAGGAATAAGGACATTTCACCTCTGCTATCCCGTATATATTCACAAACACACTAAAATTCCGATAGTAGTAAATCTGGACTTTAAATTAATAGTACCAACATGAAAATAGTTTTCTTTATAAGCTGCTAGTGTTCTTTTTGAAAGTGAAAGTGTTCTCATGATGATTGCTTAAGATAGAAAAGAAATTGTTTCCTTTGTATCACTTGTACAATGAACCAATTCATCACTAATCTCTGACATCAGACTAAACTTTATTAAAAAATCAATCTTTGGACTAGGGAGATATCTCAATGGCTAAGAGTTCTTGTTGCTCTTACAGAGGACTGGGATTCAGCTACCAGCATCCACATGGTGGCTCACAGTGATCTGTAACTCCATTTCCAGTGGATCTGATGATACCTTCTACTAACCTCTATATATACACATGGTGTTTATACATGAATATAGAAAAATACCGACACACATTGATATGTTAGAATGGTGGTTCACATCAGGACACACACAAGGCCCAAACAGTTCCAGGTGTAAGTGGTTTAATTGAGAGGGAGAGAGGGGGCAGTAGCTGAGAGAAAAGAGGGAGAGAGAGAAAGTGAGGGAGAAGTGTTCCCCATATATATATGGGTTCTGGCTAGTGGCCACAAGTAAAGGTGGGAGATGAGCCCAATGGATTCTGGGAATATGGCGGCTATTGCCCTGGCAACAGGTCTGTGAGGCCCACCTATGTGACATCAAGGCTTTGGAGGCCCTGATGCTAACACACATAAAACCTTTATGTTATATTAAAATATTTAAGTGAAATTAAACTTTTCAAAGTTTTGAAATTTCTTCTCACATACAGGAAGAAAAATTCAGAAACATAACTGGTGCCTGATGTTACAGTTAATTTTAAAAATTGAATCAGTCTCTTAATTCTGCATTCCTAAGGTGGAAAAAGCACCACTATTCTCCTCAGAAGCTAAGTAGTAAGTGATTTGCTGTAGTAGTTAAGACTTGAAATAAGATATATTAGTTACCAATTTAAAATGTTTTATTGGTTAAAAATAGCATTTCTCTGTGTGACCATGTATTGTCACACTTCTTTAAATTATAGTTGATAGAGAAACAAAAAAATGATTTCCAGTTGTATTCCTCCAAAATGAGTGCAGGCCTCTAGAAATTATCTAATATTTCTATGATGTTAAGATGATTATGCTTGCTTTCCATTATAAATTTCTTACTAGATAATATTAGGGTAAGAATTAAATGAGAGTCTGGGGCATGTCTTAAAATTTGTAATTTTATTACAAACATTAACCTGTTGAAAGTTTGAAGTTGAAGTGAAGCCAATTGTTTTTGAATGATATAAACTTCTAAACTTGATATTGAAGATTTTTTCTTATTCATATGAACTAACCAGTATCTTCAGAGCTCCCAGGGACTAAACCACCAACCAAAGAGTACACATGGAGGGACTCATGGCTCCAGCTGCATATGCAGCAGGGGATAGCCTTGCCAGACATCAATGGGAAGAGAGGCCTTTGGTCCTGTGAAGGCTTGATGACCCAGTGTAGGGGAATGCCAGGGGAAGCAGGGTGAGCAGGGTGAGAAGGGTAACGGGGGAGGGACTAGGGGGTATTTCAGAGGAGAAACCAGGAAAGGGGAGAAATATAAATAAAGAAAATATCTAATAAAAAAGAAAAAAAAACACTTTAAACTCTAAACATTTCCTCCACTATAACTTCCACAAACCTATCCAATCAAATAAAGGCCATGCACAATAATGCGAGGATCCAAAGAATGGCTTTTTATTATCTAATGGTCAATTAGGAAAAAGTTTTCAAACTTCAGTGATAGCTTAACTTGTATGAAGTGGACATTTTTGAAATTATTAATGTAATTATTTCATTCTTTTAAAATGTATTTAACCAAACCAAAAAATGAGCCAATTTTTAGCCTACAATAATGTAGATTATCCATTTAAAAAGACTAAAAGCTCAAAATTCCTTCAACTCTACACATACCATGCAAACAGTAGACAACACTATTTATTCCTAGTTCAGTAAGAGACTGATTGCCTATTTCCCATGATTTCCATGAGCAAGCTCTGAATTTTTTTGGCTTTAATCTCAAAATTCTTCTGCTCTCCCCATTTTTCCTTCTCTCAGCTTTGTCTGCTTCAAAATACTTTAAAGTACAGTTAAATGTTCACGTTTTCTTCCAATTTCTTAGCTTCCAGTCAAATTCCACTTCTGTAGCTCACTATGTTTTCTGCTACTTATGGTCCTCTGTTGGTAGTCTATTAAACTTCCTGTCTTGCAAAAGACTAATAGATATAATAGAGATCCCAGAGATAAGACATCATATATAATGTCAGTTGATTTCATGAAGGTATCCAAACCATTCAATAATGAAAACACATTCTATGGAAAGAATTCTAGAAAATTGTTCTGATGCATAAAATGAAATTAGGTCCTTCTTTTATTACTTATACAAAGATTAACTTCTACAAGACATAAGAAATAAAATGTGAGCATAGAGAGGAAATTTTTATGATGTTTCTTCTGAAAATAACATTTTGTGTTATTTATAAAGGCAATATTAGCTTTTGCATGATATGAATGTGATCATATTTAAATTTGGTGTTGAAAATTTTGCATCTAAGCAATTAGTGGATAGATATTCGTTGTATATTTGGAAATGCAGGTAATACAAACCCCTGGTAATAATTTCTTGGCTTGGATTTATACAGTATGCAAAAGTACAAAAAATAAGAATACATTGTTTGGAATTGGTATTAATGTTAATAATATTAAGTCAACTAAAATGTCAACGTATCAGATAACCCAAAGCTTATCATCTTATTAATTTTTTCTCCACAATTTTATATAATATCATCATCTTCATTTATTTTTATTATAGTACGTATTTCTCCCAGGAAACTAAGAAACTTGTTTACTGTCCTTATCTAACTGAATCATATAATTATGCTAATGCATCTTTTTCACCATTCATAACTGGTAGCTAGCATAGAATGGAACACCAAAGAGTGATTTAGAAGATGTTTGCTTAGTATGTGGAGCCAAGTGTAGAAGAGAAGAAATGAGATGGCTACCAAAGTATCTACTGCATTTATATAAAAGAGTGATTCATAATGAGAGCAAGTGAGGATGAAGAGGACTTCATAACAATAAAACAAAGACTTAATGGAACATGAGTAAGAACATAATCAAGAATGTTTACACAGAAAGAGACTGTGGAAGAGAAGAATGAAACAGAGACAGAAGTAGTCAACATTTCACAAATCTCACATGGGAGTGAGCTGGAGTAAGCTGGGGGAAAGTTGGCTCAGGAAGAATTATTTATCTTGACTTTTGTTTAGCCTAGAAGAATTTGCTCTTGTAAAAAAAAAAGTCACACATCATATGTAATTTATATGCCGTGTCAGAATGAAGTCCCTCACAATAAAATGCCTAAAGGAGGGTGGAGCAATTGCTGTGGTAAAACAACTGTAGGAATATAACAACTTTTCTTCCATAGTGGACAGAATATAAGTATAACATGTCTTGATATAAATATTGTTTTCTTATATCATAGATTAAAATAGTAGCCATTAAACCATTAAATACAGGTACCATGTTATACTACATAGTTCCAAAGAATCTAAACAAGAAGGAAGGCCCAAATGAGGAAGTTTGAGTCTCTCTTGGATGGAGGAATAAAATAGTCAAGCAAACAAGGGTAGGGAGCAGAGTCTAAGTGAATAGGCAACCAATAGCTGTCCAACTTGAGACATACCCTATATGGAAGCAGCAGTCTTTAATACTATTAACTATACTCTATTATGCTTGCAGACTGGAGCATGTCATCCTCTGAGAGGCTCAACCCAGCAGCTAACTCAGATAGATGCAGACACTCACTACCAAACAATGGATGGAGCTTGGGGTCTCTTACAAAGGACTGTTGTCTGAAGGGGATAGGAACTCCAAAGGAAGAACAACAAAATCAACTAACATGGACCTTTGGGGCTCTCAGAGTTTGAGCCACCAACAAAAGAACATACATAGGCTAGAACTAGGCCTCCCCAATCATATGTAACAAATAGGCAGCTTGGTCTTCGTGTAGATCCAGAACAACTGGAACGGGGGCTCAAAAGCTGTGCCTATACTTGGAATATGTTCTACTAGTTGCACTGCTTTGTCCGGCCTCCTTGGGATAGGAAGAACATGGCCTTTCTGAGTAATAAAGTACCAGGGTTGGGAGTGTGGAGGATGCCCAGGGGACTCCACTGGCTCAGAGGAGAAGAAGGGATAGGTGAAGGTTTGTGGGAGGGGGTTACTGGGAGGGAAGCAGTAAGCTGGATGTAAATTGAATAAGTAAAAATAATTTAATTTAAAAATTCCAGATCACTGAAAAATCTCAGCAATCTCACTCGGGCAATCTGTATGTAAATTATGAAGCATGAATCAATTACAGTGGTGCCTTGCAGACAAAACGATGCAGTCTTATTTACCTAAGCTCTGTTAAAAGTGATATGGAAAATTGATTAATTCTTATTTCTTAGACTTTTCATTATATAGCCTTATTGTTTTTCCTTCATCCAAAGTAAGTTGAGAGTCATTCTATTGACAAGAACTACACAGAATGTGAAAAAAAAAGCCCTATGTAAGAACAGAAAAATGTGGTCTGTTATTTCTAAGAGATTTCAATTTTGATATAACTTTACTATATTCTTTCTTCTGAACAATATTATTCAAACTATTGCTTTTCTTTAGTAAAGAAAAATAATGAATCTTCCTTTATTGTCTTCCTTTCTTTTCTTTACTTCTTTATACACAGAAAGAAAACAATTCCATTTATTTCTTAACTAACTTATCCAACATGAATTAGTCTTTCTGACCTTTTAGAGGGGGTATGTTCAAGCCATGAAAAGTTTTCATTATTTAAATCTGTTTAGTTTCTGTTGTCAAATTTCTTTATGTTTCTTTATTGCTTTTAAATTTTTTCTTTTTTGATGCCTCAACGTCATTAACAGTTGGCTCCTCAATTTGATAGATTGTAACCTGCATATGCTCTTCTTGCATGCTTGATTACTTTTTGTACTTCTTTTCTCCTCTATCCTGGCCTTTAAAACTCACCACTTCCAACCCTCTTGACTGTAATTATTTCTGGATGGCATGCATAACCCCTGGGCATACATTCATTTACCTTTGAGCACTTTGTATTTCCCCTCTGTCCTTTGCTTCTGTTGCACTAACCCACTCAAATTTATCATGCATTTCCTGCAGTCATCTGTGACTGGCTTTGCTGACTATCACAACACTCAGTTTTCTATTCCTTAATTAAAATTTAGGTAAGAATAATGGATGTTTAACTGTTCTGCCTCTCCCAACATAACATTCTAATGAGTTTGGTTTAATATAAATGAAATGATGAATTACTATTAATTCTATTTTTATACTGTAAAACATTTCAAAGTCTGAAATGATTTTATATTATAGTGTATCTATCTTTTAAAACATGGAATATAGTATATTTATCTTCTTTCTTTGTAATTTAGGCTGAAAGTTATCATCTAACCTCTCGTGTTTTGCCCTGTAATTTAAATTTATTATCATAAACCACTTGGCCTTCTTTTCCAAAATTACCAGAACATCACACAATGGTGCATCTGTTTTACCTTTTCTCAGATCTTACAGCAGCAGCTATGTTCTTCTAACTTTTCCATCTTAAAGTCATATTCAAACTGAACCAGGGCCTGATTATTTTAGATGTTGTTATTTTTATTAGTACCTTCTATTCATTTTAGAAAATATTTTCATTACTAATATTTTAATATAGTTATGATGTTTACTTTGCAACCTGACCTTATAATATTCCTACAATCCACTTTTGCAAGACTCACCCTCATCCACCATAATAAACATTAATCCCTAAAAAGGGTCTTGCAGTCATGAAGCAACTATATTCCTCTGAGTTTCTCATTTGAAAGACCCACTGCCATTTTATTATCTGTGCATGATAAATCAAGCTTCCAGCATGTAAACCTTGGAGAGAAAATCCTTATCCATACCATAGCAATATTAATATCAAAAACTTAAAGAAGAAAAAAAATATTTTAGAAACAAAACCTGAAATTATTTCTTCTAAGCAAATATGAGTATTACCATAAATGTACTAGTTACTTTTTTGTTGCTGTGCAAACCCGTTTGAATAGGGCAGTTTGTGGAAGAAAGACTTTATTTGTGCTTATGGTACAAGTGACTGAGAGTCCAGGATGACAGAGAAGGATGACAGCAAGTGGCAGGCATGGGAACTGTAGCAGCAAGATGAAATATTGCATTTTTAACTGCAAGTAGGGAGAAATCTTAGGCTCATTCATTAATTTTTCCAGATGTAAGGAAACATTATTTTTTTCCTAAGATATTTATAGAAAAGACAAGATGATAATTTATATTTTGTGAATAAATGTAAAGACATTGAAATTATTCTATGTGGTCCTTTGATAATTGAGAAACAAGATTGACATATTTTGTAGATATATATTTTCATAAGCTCAGCAAGAATTATTTCTTCTTATAATTAGGTCTAATTGACAAAATTTTAAAAAATTATATTACCAAGACATTGACTGAAGTGTTACATTTTCCAATATAACCAGTAAACTTTTTTTAAAAAAAGATTTATTTTATATATTATATATAAGTACACTGTAGCTATCTTCAGACACTCCAGAAGAGAGCGTCAGATCTCATTATGGGTGGTTGTGAGCCACCATGTGGTTTCTGGGATTTGAACTCAGGACCTTCAGAAGAGCAGTCAATGTTCTTAACTGCTGAGTCATCTCTCCAACCCCAACCAGTAAACTTTTAAGAATAATGATTGACAAAATTCAATTCATATCTGGTCTAGTAAACTACATTCATGTTTTTCTTTATAAATGAATAAGGTAATTTGCTTCTTGTTAAGCCTACTAATCTCAGTATTTGTATGACTTTGTGAACCTAGGAGATCATCCAAATCTACAGACCTTTCAGAAAGTTTGAAGATGAATCTTTCCTGAAGAGGCTTAAAAAGCTTTGCCTGAAATTTCTTATTAAAAGTTCTAGGAAAGCAGATTTTAAAATCTTATCTTTTCAGTGTTTTATTGTACTTCTGTTAAAAAACAAAAACAGGGTATATTTATCTTGACAAGTCCTATATTACAAAAGAAGTCTTTCATTAGTTTTGAGAAACAAAGTGACTTCCAGAGTTTCCCAATGCCATTTATTGTTTATGAGGTTTGATCATTTACCAGTAAATTGGAGTACATCTTGAGTTTTCTAGTTATATTGAATATATGACTATAACTCACTGAACTAATAT
>JADRCC010151650.1:0-12263 GCA_019843855.1 Hylomyscus alleni
GTTATTGTCATAATCTCAAAATATAAGAAATAATTCTTTAAAAGAAAATATGACCAAAGTGCTTTTCTCAAAAGAAAAAAAAATATCTTAGTGAACTACAACAGCAACAAAGTAGGAACAACTCGATGGTTTAATACTTAAACTGAAAACAAGATCAAAGCCCAGCATTGGTAGTACATACTTAGAATCCCAGAAATACTGAGAGTGCAATGCCATTCTGACCTATATACTGAAACCCTGGCTCAAAAAATAAAGTAGAAAAAAATCATGATATCAAATAATTTGAGAAAAAAAAGTTTCTTTTTCCCTAGACTTCTGTCACATTTTCATAGCACAGTGGTCTCACCCTTCCTAATGCTGCAACCCTGTAATACAGTTCCTCATGCTGTGGTGACCCTCAATCATAAAGTTACTACTTCATAACTGTATTCCGTTACTGTTGTGAATTACAATGTAAATACCTGATATTTGATCCCCCAAGGGCAGGACCCACAGGTTGAGAAACATTGTCGTAAAATGTTTCATTTCTATGATCATATAACAATTCTACTTCTGTGTTACTTTTTACTAATTCTATGAGGAGATAAAAATAATTTTTATGGTTTTATGGAATGTTTACTCTTTTACCTGTGCTACTTAGATTTTATGTCAACTTGACCTTGGCTGGAGCCATATTTGGAGAAAACCTCAGTTGAAAAGATGCCCACACCAGAGTTGCCTACAGGCAAGCCTGTGTGGTGAATTTTCTTGATAATTGATATAGGTGGGCTCATCCCATACAGTATGATGACATCCCTTGGTGGGTGAACCTAGATGATATCAGAAAGAAGGCTGAGCAAACAATGAGGAGCAAACCAAGAAGCAGCATTCCTCCAAGGCCTCTGTATCAGTTCTTGCTTCCAGGTTCCCGCCGTCCTTGAGTTCCTGCCCTGACTTCCAGCAGTGATGGAGTACATACAACTTGCAAGATGGAATAAACTCTTCACTCTCCAACTTGCTTTGCTCATGGTGATTTATCAATAGCAATAGAAATCAGAACTTCTTGTGATGAGAAATTTTAATCAAAATTTTGCCTTCTTAATTTAAATATGATTCCTCAGTAATCAGAAAATGATGTCCACATAAGGACAAGAGATAACAGCTCAGATTGACTTCTAGAGTAGTATATTTAAACCCCTGAAGCTAGTCAAATACTAATATCTAGGTTTAACTTAATCTGTTATCTGATAATTTTCCTTTCCAAAATGCAAGTAATGATATTGAGAATCAGAAGAAGAGCAATCTAATTAGCTGTCCCATAAAGAAACTTCCAGAAATCTAGGGGTGTCAAATGTGGCATGAGAATTGGGCATGGGCTTGATTTTTGAGTAATAAGAACTTGAGTCATAAAATCATGTCATCATTTAGGGGCATAAATATAGTTCTATTAATGGGTATGTAAGTCCATTTTAGACAGTTTTATATTATCTTAATATATTCCATTTCAATAATGAGTTTTCAAATATTCTTGTAGATATTTTGAACAGATGTAGCCCTGGTTCGTCTTCGAAGGGACTAAAGAATGGCTCGTTCAGTCCAGGTACTTTATTGTTGTAGTCTTAATGTTAAACATTTGCTTATGTTGTATTTATGTGTATATGTGTGCCTGTATGAGGGTTTTTGTGCACCATGTGTGTACGGGTGCCCATGAAGGGCAGAAGAGGGCATTGGATCCCTTGGAACTGGAATTAATCGGTGGTGGTTAACCACCTGATGTAGTGCTAGAAACTGAACCCAGGTCCTATGCAAGATCAGCAGGCATATTTCCTGGCTAAGCCAGCTCTCCAGTTTCTACTATTTTAAACTCAACTATTTGGAACAAGTGTATCCCAATATGTTAATTATATTCTGGGTCTTTTTCTTTTTTCACATATATAGCTATTTCTAATATATTCAAGCCTACAAATCAACACTACAGAAATCCATCATCTAATCCACTGGTTGCTTTGCCAAGCTTTCATCCTGCACCCAAATCTTCAGAGAGTTCTGATGTTCAGACTGTGTCTAAACCTGTAAGTTTGGGTTTGTTTTCTAAACTTTACAATTAGTTCAAGAACACATGGATTGGATAGAATATATCTGGCTATAGTTGAGAATAGTCATAGCTAACTGCCATAATCACTCAAAGAAAATTATCTTTGATTATCTTTAGATTTTTTTCATTTGTTTGTTTTGGTTTGGTTGTTTGTTCAAGAAAGGGTCTCACTATGTAGCTCTATCTGTCTTGGAACTCACTATGTAGACTGGGCTGACCTCAAAGTCAGAGATCCATCTACCTCTGCCTCCTGAGTGCTGAGATTAAAAAGCATGAGCCACCACACTCACCTTCATTTCTAAACTAAATTTATTATATTGTGTTAAAGAACATTGTTACACTGACAAAATTATATAGCATAAAGTCAGTATATTGTGTGATTTTTTTATGTACAACTATTCCTGATGCATTTATATCAACACTACAAATATCCAACATTAAATTCAATAGCTACCTTGTCTAGAATTTTTTGTACCAAAGTCTTGACTATCCCCCTTTGCCATTCCAAGCTCAGTGACCCATAATCTACTCCAGGTATTTAACAAAAAGGTCAGAAACATACAGTTGACAAGAGACAGCATCTTTCTCCAGGGCTTGTGGAAATCTCTGTGTCCACATATAGATGAATGAGATTAGATCCATATCTACCACCCTGCATAAAAATTAACTCCAAGCGGATCAAAGAACTCAATTTGCAATCTGAAATGTAGACATGGCCAGAAAAAAACATAGGCAGTACTCTACATGATTTAGGTATAGGGAAGGACTTTCTACATAGGACTCCATTTGCATAGGAATCAAGGTCAACAATTGGCAAGGAGGACCTCATAAAACTAAAAGCTTATCGAATAAAGAGGAAACCCACAGACAATGAACTTTTTAACAGAGTAAACTTAGGAGTTCTTAATTGGGATGATCATTCCAACAGGTCATGGCTATTTATTCTCAAAACCATTTTCACTGTTTAGTTTTTAAACGTTTTAAGCCAGACAGTTACATGCATGTAGTCCTAGTACTTGGGAGGCTAAGGGCAAAAGGATTGAGTTTGAGACCAATCTCTCCATAGTAAGTTTGTTATTAGACTGGGCTACATGGTGTGACTCTGTCTCACAAAACAAAGTAACCCCCAAGTACAACAAGAATGAAAGGCCTTTAATAGCAGTAGGAAATAGCAGTAATGCTTAGCTTTTGTGTGTGTGTGGTTTTTTTTTATGTGTTATCTGTGTACCACATGTACTTGCTGCCTGCAGAGGAAGAAGATGGAGTCAGATTTTCTAGGGGACCTTCTGAGCCTAGAATTAAAGATGGTTGTTAGCTGATACCATGTGGACACTGGGAATTGAACCAGGTCCTCCTGAAGAGCATCTACTGCTCTTAACTGATGAGCTCCAACCTCTTTCAAAAGTTTAAACAATCTTCTTTGCCCAACAACTATTTTGGTCAAAGAAAAAGATTATTATCATAACCCTCCCCCTTAATTCTTTTGAGACAGGGTTTCTCTGTAAAACAACTCTGGCTGTCCTGGAACTCCCTCTGTAGCTAGACCTGGCTGTTTTGAAACTCATAGATTTTTGCCTACCTCTCTCTGCCTCCTGTCCAGGATTCCTTTTTTTTTTTTTAATTGTTTTATTTATTTACATTTCTTTAACATAAATCCTTAGAGGTAGAATGATTATATTAAGGGATATGGACTCAAAAAGAAGTAAGATTTAGTAAGAAAGTAAAATTCTTAAAACGTATTTATCTCTCAACTTGAATGCATATGACAAGAGTTGATATCTATTCCTCATTATCACTGAATATTCTATTGAGAATCTATTTCTTTGTCATCCATTGTATCTTCCTCAAAAGTATGAGGATGCATAATAGTCTGTTAAACTTATTGAACTATTCTTCTATTGCTGGACATATAGGTTTTTATATTTTGATATTATAAATATTCTGTTAAAACATTTTCATTTCTGGCCGGGTGGTGGTGGCGCACGCCTTTAATCCCAGCACTTGGGAGGCAGAGGCAGGCGGATTTGAGTTTGAGGACAGCCTGGTCTACAGAGTGAGTTCCAGGACAGCCAGGGCTACACAGAGAAACCCTGTCGTGAAAAACAAAAAAAAAAAAAAAATCTAAAAAAAAACGACAATTTTTTCATTTCTTTAACACAAATCCTTAGTGGTGGAATGATGATATTAAGGGATATGGACCTTCGACAGCCTTTAGTAGGTACTGCTTAAGTGTCCTTGAAGAAGTTAGGCCAAAACTGAAACCTCTGCCTTGCCAATGTTATCACTGCTTTTTTTTTAAGAAAAAAAATTAACATATTCACAACTAATTTTAGTTTTCTAGGAAAATTACAAAAATAACGAATGGCAATATGCTCCTCACCCAATGTGTGATCATTTTAGCAGAGAGGGAAATTGCTTTTGTGTTTTCTAACTTGTCTTTGTGGTACTAGCATACAGTTCGGTTTACTTTTATAATAATTGACAAAATAATCTGAATGTTTTGCAGAACTTTACAGAGACTCCACCACAAGATGACTCAGGCACTTCTTCGGCCTTTCAGTTAGACTCGGCCAAGAATATACTGTCCTCCAACATACTGCAAAAGAGTGCAGGTTTGCTTTAACATTCCTTCTTAAAATCTATAAAAAGCGACTTCATTAATATACATATAGAATTAACGTCTGGAAGCCTGAAGATGGCCTAGCAGGTAAAGGTGCTTGAGACAAACTGATAACTTAAGTTGGATCCCTGGAACCTACATAGTCAAAGTAGAGAATCAACTCCATACTGTGAACAGATGCACATTAAACAAACAAGCAAATAAAGGTTTTCAAAGCTGGCAAGGTGGCTCAACAAGTAAAGGTGACTCACTAAGCCTGATGATCTGAGTATGGTCTTTGAACCCACATGGTAGGAAAAGAGAATGGATTCTGGCAGGTTGTCCTCTAAGCTCTACAGGTATACCATGATATGCTTGTACTCACATACATATTTAGACATACTTTAAACATTTTCAAACTACAAAAGTCATATAAAACATAAAAGGAAAGGCTGGGTCTGAATTGTCCATTACATTTAATTAAGTCAGAGGAGCCAGGCGGTGGTGGCGCACGCCTTTAATCCCAGCACTTGGGAGGCAGAGGGAGGTGGATTTCTGAGTTCGAGGCCAGCCTGGTCTACAGAGTGAGTTCCAGGACAGCCAAGGCTACACCGAGAAGTTCTGTCTCAGGAAATAAAAAGCAAAAAACAAAAAAAAAAAAAAAAGAAAAAAAAGTTTATTTTGTGAATCTGAAAATGCTTCCTCGTATAGTTTGCGCTTTTTAGTTATACATTTTGTCATTTAAATTAGCTCCAAGGCATTTTTACTACATTTTAAATATTAAAGCCATTTTCATAGCAATTTACATAAGTAATATTCTGTGCTAAAGCATTTATAAATATCTTTTCTGGTGTTCAAATCTTTGTAGGTGTCGATCATACTTTAGCATTAAAACATCCTTCCACTTCCAAAGTAAACAGTGTTAATCCAAAAAAGCCAAAGACTAATGCAAGCGTTTCTGAACCAAGCCCTTGTTCTTCATCATCTTTAGATAAGTCTCCTCCAGCGGCATCTTCTCAAGTTGTACTATCAGGTAAGTAGGAAATCTTACAAAGGAGACATGGATATGTTAGAAACAAATTTTAGGAATTATGATTTTTTTTAAAGATGTTTAAGTATTTTAAAAGATCAGCTTTTATTCATAAAAGTCCTTAATTTATTTTAGATATGAATACCTCATCAATTCAGTCTACAACTGGATCACCTTCACTAAGAGCTTGTCCAAAGTGCAATGTTAAGTTCAGTCTTTTGAATCCTTTGAAGTGCCACATGAAGGTAAAATAGTTTCAAATTTGAGTTTTGAAAATAATGAAATATTAAGAACAATACACAGTAAATAGTTGTCTAGATATTTAAATGATAAAGCTTCTTTTATTGTCATTTTGTATGAGTAAAAAATTATTTTTATGTTTATACAAAATGTAAATTCTTCCTAGCCATGAAATTATAAAACTTAAGTTCATGTATAGTCCATAGTATGTGTTTTTAAATTTACATTAAATTAAATAGTATGTGTAGTTTTAATTGAAAATGAATAAACTACAATATTTTATTGACTAAATCATGCCATTCTTTATACTTCTCGTCAAGCAGGCATTTTATTAATTTATCTTCCATATCACTTAAAATTTCCTTCTATTTTAATTTTTTCCATGGTGTCATAGTCATTTCATATTTCTCAATAGAAATCTTAGTTTTATGTCTTAATTTCCCAAAATTTCCTAATGGAACATTATGAAATGATAGCTTTAACTCAATCCAGAATAGGGTAGGGTTATAAATAAATTCTAGCTTTATATCGGTATTTCAAGCTCCTGAACTTAGATTTTTAGATAACTTTAAAGCTACTAAAAATATGAGATTTAGAGGGATTGCTAATTAAAATATGTTATTAGTTAATAAAATAATAAAACAGTATTCTGTGGTACCCTTGTAAGATAGTCCATCTTATCTCTGGCTGAGAGGAAGGAGGCAAGAAAAACAGTAAAATACCTAAGATGAATGATATGTGGCATAGCATAGAGAGAGTGCAACTGTCTTGGGAAAAGCTTCTGCTCGCTGTTCCAAAAAACACATTTTTATTTAATCCTGGAAAAGAGTGAGAATGATTGTTTAAAATTTCAATACATATATCTATTCTGGTGCTAGACATTAGTTCATCCACCTTCCTGAGTGTGTGCAAACAATGGATCCAGTCCCACACCATCAATACTGTCGTTGATAATGACAATTCTATTTTGTATTCTCTTTAGGCTATAGCTCTCTCTCTTTCTCTCTCTCTCTCTTTCAACTTCACTAGCATTTTAAATAAAGTGTCATTTGCCTTATTTTTAATTATTTATTTATTTTATGTGTATGAGTACACTGGAGCTGTACAGGTGGCCGTGAGCCATCATGTGTGTGGCTGCTGGGAATTGAACTCAGGACCTCTGCCAGCCCTACTCCCTCTGGTCTGGCGTAATTCACTGTAGCTGTCTTCAGACGCACCAGAAGAGGGCGTCAGATCTCATTACAGGTGGTTGTGAGCCACCGTGTGGTTGCTGGGATCCGAACTCAGGACCTTAGGAAGAGCAGTCAGTGCTCTTACCTGCTGAGCCATCTCGCCAGCCCCTAAATTTCATTTCTTATTCATTGTCTTTTCTGAGAGCGTGTGTGTGTTTGTGTGTGTGTGTGTGTGTGTGTGTGTGTGTGTGTATGTGTGTGTGTGTGTGTGTCTGCACATTTGTGTGTTTGATTGAGTACAAGTGTGCACTGCCTACTGTACATGTGTGAGGTCATAGAATATCTGAGTTGTTACTTTTTGCCTTCTACTTTGCTTGAGACAGGATCTCTTTATCGTTTGTGGCTGTTATGCCAAATTCTCCTGTCTCTTCCTCCCATCTCTTTGTAGGAGCACAAGGACTAAGGACAAGTGCTCTCATGCCTGACCTTTCTGGGTTCTGGGGATTCAGTTAAGGTCCTCACCCATGTACAGAGAATGCTTTGCCTACTGAAGCATTTCCCCAGCCCTCATAATCCTAATTTTCCTGTTCATGTATGAAGCCTAATTATCTTTTTTAAAAAAAGATGTTTTTATTTGATGTATGAGTATCTGCATGTACATCTGTTCATTTTGTATATGTGGTTAAAAGAAGTGTCTTCTCAGCTCCTTTGCCTTTATCTAGCTTACAAATATTTATTAGACAATTTAAACAATTTGAACTAATCAAAAACAAGACATCAGAATAAAACTAACAGTGAGACTCAGTAGAAGTGACTGAATTTATAGAAATGTGGGAAAATAGGATACCTTATTTTCAGTAGGATTACAAATCAGCAAAAGAAACAGATGTGGGAAAAAGGTTTAACTGCAATTCCTAATAGAACAGATCAGCTTATTAGTCAGAATTCTCTAAAGAACAGACCTGTTTTATAAGAGAAATATATATATATATATGTCATAGACATATCAATAGATAGATAGATAGATAGATAGATAGATAGATAGATAGATAGATAGATAGATAGATATAGATATAGATAGTTAAAAATGGCTGGTCCTGGCTGCTTCCTGAGGAAAGGGTCCAGGATCCATTAGTTGTTCAATCCTCTAAACTGAAGGTCTCAGCAGTCCCAGTCTGGTGTTGGAATCCCAAGTCTAGAGAATTGCCGATTTGCAGTCCATATTGGAATCCCAAAGAACTGTGTTCTAACTCCAGGATAGATGAATTTGTCAGTGGCCACGAAGGGAAGCACGCAAACAACCAAAAGCTTCTCCAATTTTCTTTTATGTGGATTGCCAATAGATGTGACTGAGATTTAGGGTGGGTCTTCCACGTCAAATAATTCGACCAAAAAAAATCCCTTGTGGGTGTGTCTAGCTGCTTGGGTTTTAGTTAATTTCACATGTAGTCAACTTGACAACCAAGATCAGCAATTACAGTCAGTAGTGTAAAATTCTTTCATAAATGGCCAGATGCCAATGCAATCAATCATGACTTTAGGTTTTAAATACAGCACAGATAACATTTAGTGAGATTTAATTATATGGTAATTTTCTTCTGAAAGTAATTTTCATGCATAAGCACCTTTCTATTTTCTTAGCATCTCTGTCTATTTTTAAGTTATTTTAGGATATATTTAATGTTGTTGAGGTGCTACTGAATTATAAGAATTCTCACAGTTGTTTTCTAATACTTTAAAATTTATATATTCAGCAATTATAATCCTATGTTTTGCAAATATTCTCTCCCATTTTATTTTCGTTCTCCACTTATTGTTTTAAAGATTTATGTGTTTTTATTTTATGTATTTGGGTGCTTTGTTTGCATGTATGTCTGCACCGTTTGCATACTTGGTGTTCCTGGAGGATAGAATAGGCCCTGGCTCAAATGGAGCTGCAGTTACAAACAGTTGGGATGATGTGGGTGCTCACAATTGAACCCTGGGTTCTCTGGAAGAGTAGTCTGTGCTCTTAACTGCCGAGCCACCTCCATTCTGCTCCAGTTAATCTTTTTTTTTATTGTTATATGCAAGTACACTGTAGCTGTCATCAGACAGATCAAAAGAGGGCATCAGATCTCATTAGAGATGGTTGTGAGCCACCATGTGGTTGCTGGAATTTGAACTCAGAACCTTCAGAAGAGCAGTCATTGCTCTTAACCACTGAGCCATCTCACCAACTCTGTGCTCCAGTTAGTTATTCTTAAAGACTTATCCTAGAGAAATTCTACCACTGAAAATTATATACAATAAAAAATTAATTTTCATTGAAAAAAATGTATGTGTGAAAAGTATTCTACATTAGAATCAGTTTAAATGAGATTTTCATTTTATTTTGAGGTAAATATCCCCTATGAAATATTTAAGTTTTATAGACTGCACTGAGATTTTAAGAATGTAACCGACAACTGTTTCTTTGTGGGTAGCACATTATCTAGTGCCTTGTGTTAGGAGGACATATCAACTGTGCTCAAAGTCTAGTTCCAATTATGCTTTACTCAAGTATTAGTATGTCATTAGATAACTAGGTACTAGGCTGGAGAGATGGCTCAGCAGTTAAGAGCACTGGCTGCCCTTCCAAGAGGTCCTGAGTTCAATTCCCAGCAACCACATGGTGGCTCACAGCCATGTATAGTGAAACCTTGGGCCCTCTTCTGGCACACAGGTGTACATGCAGATCCTCATACATTAAATAAAAATCTTGTTAAAAAAAAAAAAAAGATAGGGCTGGCAAGATGGCTCAGCGGGTAAGAGCACTGACTGCTCTTCCTAAGGTCCTGAGTTCAAATCCCAGCAACCACATGGTGGCCCACAACCACCGGTAATGAGATCTGACGCCCTCTTCTGGTGCATCTGAAGACAACTACAATGAATTATGCCAGAGTGAGCGGGGCTGGAGCTCAGTTCCCAGCAGCCACAAGATGGCTCACGGCCATACTCATACACATAAAATAAATAAATCAATCTTTTAAAAAAAGATAATTAGGCTTCATACATAATGGTGTATGTGACTTTTAAGTTATATCTTGACATTAGTATGAAATATATGGTTATGGGCCAAAAAACAATTGATTAAATTTTACTCCAAAAAGAAAGTTGCAAGCTGCTATAATATAGATCTCTCTAGACCTAAAGTTTGTCATTTGTTTTGGAAGTTATTTCTTTCATTAAGATGCTGGAGTTTATTGTTGGAATTTTTGCATAAGGAAGGAAGCCAGTGTTTGAGTGGGTATCTTCATATTGCTATGCATGGATTTTTGTAAGAGGTACAAATAAAACATGCTATTTCTCCTCTTTTAGCGTTGCTGCCCAGACATGATAAACAACTTTCTGGAAACTTTCAAGTCAGAAAACTCAAAGGCTGTAAGCAAAGCTAACCTTGACTCAGATAAAGAAAAAATGATCATGCTTGTTAGTGATTTTTACTATGGAAGACATGAAGGAGCTATTGAGGAAGACCAGAAGACTCACACCACTTTTAAATGCTTCAGTTGCACAAAAGTTCTTAAAAATAATATTAGGTATGTAAATATTGATTTTTATTTGTTTGAAAAGAAACAAAATTTGCACCTTGCTCTTTTAATATAAGTATTGTATTTTTTGATATCCTAGGTAAATCATTGTAATACTTGTACTAAGAAAGGCTATTTCTTGTGCTGGATGTCTTTATTTTCTTTTCCATTTTCATAATTTGATACCTGAATCTACACAATTATAATTTTTTCATATAACTTAAAACACAGGAGAAGTTCAAGGTGTATACAATATGTCTGCTTTGGTTTTTGTACAATTGAAACATTTTAAGCACAGATATAATTCCCAATGGAGTTCTAAAGACTTCTTTTTGTGAGACAGGGTCTCAGTACATACGGAAACTCACTGTATAGATTTGGCTGGCCTTAAACTCAGAGATGTGCCTGTTTCCGCCTGCTTAGTACTGGGGTTAAAGACATGCTACCATGCCTGGTTGAAATTCTCTAAAAATTTTAGAAATTTTTGTCTTAAAATTTAAGAACTTGGATTTTATTATCAAAATTACATGGCATGTTGAATATTTATTATCATTCATAAAACAAGTAACAACACTGATTTTTTTTCATTGCTTTTATAGCCTGATATTTGTGATAGGTGACATAGTTTTCACAATGTGTACGTGTATCTGATATCTTTCTCAATATTTATTGTTAATACTACTTCCAAGATTTTTCTATAGGAAAAAAAACATTTTTTTTCTGTTTTGAGACAGGGTTTCTCTGTGTGGCCCTGACTGTCCTGGAACTTGATTTGTAGACCAGACTGCCCTCAATCTCTAGAGATCCACCTGCCTCTGCCTCCTGAGTACTGGGACTAATGACATGTGACACCATGCCCTACTGAAAAAGAAAAATCTTTTTGAGACAGGGTCTTTCTATTTGGTAACTCTGGCTTTCCTGGAATTCACTATGTAGGCGAATACACAGAGCTTGCCTTGAATTTACAGCGATCCATCTGTCTCTGCTTCCCAAGTGCTGGAACTAAAGGAGTGTACTACTGTTCCTAGCTTAGAGAAAAACATTGAGAGCAGGTTTTTACTGTATACCTGTGACTATCCTGGAACTCACTATGTAGACTACTAGGCTGACCTCAAAAATCACATAGAGCTGCCTGCCTCTGCTTTAATACTAGGTACTGAGATTAATGGTGTGTGCCATGATCCCCTACTAGAATTTTTCTTTTATAAATATAACCTAGTAGATTGCTCAAAGCCTGACCTTTTATCCATTCTTTCATGTAAAATTTGGGTTATACAAACTCCAGAAAAATCTTCATAGTGCTGTAGGCAGGATAGACACTATCCAGTGCAGCTTTAGGAAAACTAAAAAACAAAGTATGGGATAGTAGCCATCTTCCTGTCTTTCTTCTTGTTTGAGAACTTCATACATGTATATAATGCATTTTCACCAACTCCACCCCGTGTCTCCACCCTCAGTACTGCCCCTCGTCTCGACTCCCACTTTTCCCTCCCAAGGCGTTGCTATTTCTTTCTTTCTTTGTTTTGTTTTGGTTTTTTTTTTTTTTTTTTTTTGGTTTTTTGGGGCTGGGTTTCTCTTTATTTGCCTGACTCTCCTG
>JADRCC010151672.1:0-12075 GCA_019843855.1 Hylomyscus alleni
TTTTTTTTTTTTTTTTAAAGACAGGTTCAGTCTAGAACCCTCCCTGGCAGGCCTATAGTCTAGACTGGCTTCAGAGTTACATCAGTCTTCCTGCTTTGTCAAGCTTCCCAAGTGCTGAAACTACAGGTTTGCAGTACTATGTCCAGCTTTTCTTTCAGTATTATACAACCTTTCCTCCATTCCTGCCAAAGGAATGTGTTACTGTTCTCAGCACCAGAGCTAAGCACAGCATATGTGGTATCATTTATACAGTCTTAAGGATGGATATGTGTGTTCCTTCTCAGCACCAGAGCTAAGCACAGTATATGTGGTATCATTTATACAGTCTTAAGGATGGATATGTGTGTTCCTTCATAGCCTCAGCTTCCTTCTTCATCTCCCTAAAGGGTAACAACAGATCTGTTGAGATGGCAGGCCAGTTTGGGTTCTGAAAAACTCAGAGCCTTCTAAGAAGTTAGGACTGAGATGACTCACACTCGATTTTAGAAACCACAGACCTATGGGCAGCCTTGAGGTCCCCTAAGGAGGCCAACTTCATGCCTGATTCTTTCTCACCAAAAGTTCAACGTTTTCTTTACCGTGGAATTTCTTGATCACCTGAAGAGAGGGCAATTACAAGAAGGAAAATGGCATTCCAGTCCTTCCTTCAGTCTGTATAAAATCGCCCATGGATCTCTCTGCTCTCGGCCGTTTTGATAGATCCTTCACCCAATTAGGGCTTCTAGCAGCCAGAAAAGGAAAGTGACTTCAGACCATCCTCCTGGACTTCTCTGAAGAACAAAGGGAACTCTAGTTTGTGCCTGATCAAATGAAGTTGTTTGTAATAATGGGAAAATGGCTTGAACTGACTGGTCTACTTTCTTGGTTTCTAACTAGGGCCTTGTGTTTTAATTAACTTTTACAGGGGAATAATGGGCAATAGCCATAATCCACTTGGCTGGCAAGGCATTGTACGAAGTTCTGTTGCAATATAAAAATGTGCTAAGTCTTTGATACTGGAGGGTTTGTGATACTTTAAAATTAATGAGCTGGCTTTATTCTCTGCATACACTGCTAGGTTTTTTTATGACCTTTTATTCCATTCTATGTTAAGAGATTGTGTGTGTGTGTGTGTGTGTGTGTGTGTGTGTGTGTGTGTGTGTGTGTGTTTAGTTTTTGTTTGTCTTCCTCTATTTGCTTTTAGGAAGCCTCACAGTTAGACTGGTTTAAACTTCATCTTTAAAACGTTTTACCAAATTCAGTCTCCTACGCTGACCCATATGCTGACTTTATTTCTCCCTTAACTTCATCTGCCAACTCATCCAGTTGTAGGAGTGAAGGGGCTGAGGCTTAGAGAGGCTGAGGTGTTGTACTACTTTGGTAATGTACCAGAATACGTTAGACCAGGTAACTTGAAAAGGAAAATAAAAAAAAAAAAATGTTTGTTGAGATTACAGGTCTAAAGGTTTGAGGGCATGGTGTGGCAGTGCTATCGTCTTGGCTCTGCTGAGGGCCTTATGGTGGATGGTATAACAATGTTAGGGTAGCCGGGCGGTGGTGGTGCACGCCTTTAATCCCAGCACTTGGGAGGCAGAGGAAGGTGGATTTCTGAGTTTGAGGCCAGCCTGGTCTACAGCATGAGTACCAGGACAGCCAGGGCTATACAGAGAAACCCTGTCTCGGAAAAAAAAAAACCAAACAAACCAATGTTAGGGTTGTGTGTGTGTGAGAAACGTTACATTTTTTATAACATCTGGTTTTCCTGAGAACTAACTCAGGGTCCCATGGGTGCTGCTTTAATCTCTCCTAAAGATAACACCACTAGTAACAAAACAATCTCCCACAAGGGTCTTCCTCTTAAAAGGTCCCATGACCTACTAACACTGACACACTAGGGACAGTTTCTATCATACTCTTCGGGAGTAAACCATATCTCAGCCATGGTTAGTAGTCCTAACCTGAAAGAATATGTGCCACGAGGAGGGGTTTTGTCGAATAAGAATACTCTTTACCTGTTCTGTGAGAAACTACAATTTTATCTCTTCTCTTTGCAGTAAATACAAATTGATCCTAGGTGAGGAGCCTGTGGCAAAACGAAGGAAGATCCAACATGAGATGACGCTATCTCCTATAGATTACTCCATGTCCAGTTTTTACAGGAGGGTAGAAGCAGCTACCGCCTATCCAGAAGGAGAAAACAGCCCCGATAAATCCAGTTCTGAGAGAAGTACACCACCACACCTCATACCAGAATACCCAGAATCAAACAAGCATACCGAAGAGAACAGGGAAGCTCCAGCCCTTTGTCCAAGGTCCCAGGACCAAGATCAGAGCTCCCTGCTTCCTGAAGAATTAGAAGATCAGATGCCAAAATTGGTAGCCGAAGAGTCTAACAGAAGTAGTGAGAACATAGACAAAGACATGAATAAAGGGCCTTTTGTAGCTGTTGTCGGTGTTGCGAAGGGAGTTGCAGATTCGGGAGCTCCCATCCAGCTAGTCCCCTTTAACAGGGAGGAGTTTGTAGGCAAAAGAAAGAGAGCAGAATCCTGGAAGAGAGCAAATCCTTATTCTTCTGCGGCTCCTGTAGCCACTGCTGGGAAAGGAAAGGGTTGCAAGGAGAGCAGGAGTCGGAACATGCCAAAGATAAAGAACCAGAAAGAGTCGGAAGAACTGAAGAGAACCACGGAAGAACTGGAACGTGTTTTGGCTGAAAGGAATTTGTTCCAGCAAAAGGTTTGGGCAACACCTTACCACTAGGGATAAGAAGAGGTTCTTTGTAAGCGAAGGCCTAGGGCAGTGACTCTGGTCCCTCCTAGTGCTGGGACCCTGGACCCCCAACCATAAAGTTAATTTTGTTGCTCCCTCATAACTGTAATTTTGCTACTGTTATAAATTGTAATATAAATATCTTTGTTTTCTGATAGTCTTAGGTCAACCCCTTGTAAAAAGAGTCATTTGACTCCCCATGGTCATGATCCACAGATCGTGAGCCACTGGACTAGGGTTTGCTATTTTGGTGATTTCTTTCATACACTGAAGCTTTTAAACAAAATCCCCATCAACCAGACTGTGGTATGTCTCAGATTAAGTGGACTCTAGTGTCCTTTCCCTCTATGTTGTAGGTTTGACAAGAGATTTTTGTGTAGGTACAATAAAGTATTACAAATAATGGAATCACAGGGTAGATTAGGAATCGTTTGGGGTACTCTAGCTTTTGGTTGTATATTGGGTCATTGACTTCCTCTTTCTTGGGCTACAGGTAGAGGAGCTGGAACAGGAGAAAAACCACTGGCATTCTGAATTTAAGAAAGCTCAACATGAATTGGTGACCTATAGTACCCAGGAGACAGAAGGCTTGTACTGGAGCAAGAAGCACATGGGTTATCGCCAAGCTGAATTCCAGATTCTGAAAGCTGAGCTAGAAAGAACCAAAGAGGAGAAGCAAGAACTGAAAGAGAAACTGAAAGAGACAGAGTCACACCTGGAAGTATTGCAGAAGTCCCAGGTCTCCTTCCGGAACCCAGAGGGAGATGACCTAGAAAGGTTAATTACTAGGGTTTAGTTATCAGCTTGTGAGTACTAATGGGAATTATCCGCTGAGACCCCCAGTTGCTGGGAGGAAGCCTTAATTCATAGACCACTACGGATTGAGTAATTATTTCTTAGAAAGCCACAACCAGTCTCCCAGTGGTTGATGGCAATGGTGCTTTCAGGCTTCTTTCTATTTAGTGGAGACAGAATTGTAAGAAATGTAGGCCCATTTTGAAGGGACTTCATTTTATTCCGTTGCCTAATGACTTCATGTCATCTCTTCTCCTCCTGCCCCTTCACTCCATCATACAGGGCTTTGGCCAGGCTCACTCGGCTACGTGTCCACGTCAGCTATCTCCTTACTTCTGTCCTCCCTCACTTGGAGCTTCGTGAGATCGGGTATGACTCAGAACAAGTGGATGGGATCCTGTACACAGTGCTGGAGGCAAATCACATACTGGACTGAGCACCAGACTATATATCCTCACGTAGCTTTCTTTTCTCCCTTCTGCCTGTGTACTGAATGTCCTCCCTTGTCTTGTCTCTCCTTTCTCCCCTTCTCCCATCCTACCCTTCTCCCCAGACCCCAACCTCTTTCTTTCTCTTTCACCTTTATGCCTTATATGGAGAATCTTTGAATGAGTCCTGGCTCTTAATCAGTGAGCTTTACATTTATGGTGGGTGTGAAGAAAGAGGCCCATTAAACTGCCTTTTAAGAGTTCAGGAACAGAAAAGCAATAGTCACCAAGTTATCTAGTAGATACTTGGCCTGTTTAATATTCTTGATAATGGTTTGTATTAATTTAGGTTAAATCAGTCAGCAAATGTTGGGTCCAATGTACTTGGTGGGATAAGTAATGATTTCAGCCCTGCCAAGGTTCTAATAATCTAATTGGAATAACAAGGCACACCAAGTTAACTAACTCTACAGAGAAAGGTATGGTGTGTATGAGTGGTATGCACATGACACAGAAGATAGAGGAGAGTGGTTTAAAGTGGTTTAAGAGAAGGCAGTACACCGTAAGTGGGACCTAAATGAAGTTTTCGAGAGTGAACATGACAGTACTCTTAATGATGGTTGGTGCTTAGGCGGTAGGATTATGGTTGATCATTTTTTTTTCTTCCTATCTTCTTGCCCTGTTCAAATTTTTCTCTAACATTCTTGTTGCTCTTCTTACATTGCAAAATAAATTGTTTTGAAAGCTAACAAGTAGGCTTGAATTTGGGTGTCAAATGAGACATTTATGAAAGTATGATGTAATTTTACATTTATAATTAATATTGAGTTTAATATTACCTCTGGAGATACAGCATAAACAAATGTGCCAAAAAAATCCAGAATGTGAAAAATGTGTTTGGTAAGAGTGATAGGTTAAAGTAAAGGGAGCCCACCAACCAACTCACCAATTCTCCATGGTATTTTTATTATAATAACAAATATGTTAAAATAAATATATAAGGATCTAAATCTTAAATTTCAGGTAGCAGGAGAGATATTTTAGGATAGAAAGATTTAGTTGCCACCCTTCTCTATATGCCTACCTACTTTCTAGGCTATATAGAGTGAGAGATAGACCTCAGAGTACAGAAGTCATACATCTTATGCACATGTAAAGAAGATGTTTTGTGAATCCATTGCTTTATTATATTTATATAGTATATAGTCTCCAAAGAGCTAAGGTACTCCTGAAGGGTCACTGAGCAGTGAACACGATATATAGATACCTATGTATGTCTCAGCATTGAAAACCAGGAAGTAAAAGATAGGAATAACAGAAGGTGGGATCCACCATCAGTAAGAGGATTCTCTAGTACAGACCAAACACGCTGGATAGTCATTCTGTTTTCCTCTGTAGATTAACTTCAGAAGACTATCCTTAGGATACTTTACCTCCTTTGAAAGGAAGCCCATCATAGATAGATATCCCTGTGAGTCTGTGGATAGTATGGGGAGGCCAGTAGCCAGGCTTCACCATCAGAATGATACTCAAACATAGCTCTGCTCCACCACTCTACCTCACCCCAGCTCTAGCAGGCTGTTATCATTAGCTTTCATCGGAACTGTTTGCATGAGTATATCCAAGGCCTCAGTTGTCTAAATGGGATTGCTAGTAAGGGAAGGGTAATACATGCAATTATTTTCTCAGTGGTACTTGTCACATAGGGACTGGGAGAGGTGGGACTTTGCATAGATAAGAATAGTATGAATGGGAACTCAGGAGAGAAGGACTATCAGTGAATGGGAAGTTCAGCTTGTGGAGCTGTTGGTTGGATGAGTATGGGGAGGGGAGGTAGATAACGGAGCTTTAATGGGGAAGAAAGATGGAAAACTTAACTCATCCTTACCGGTGCTTCCTGTCTGTGCAAACTTCTGGACAGCTCGTGTTTTTCAATCTAGGCTACTTCTTCCAACAACACTCGCCTGTGTGAGTCTGTCCAGTCCAGTAACAAGAGCTCTTGCTTTGTTACCTATTTACTGGAAGCCACCACCACCACAGACACTACACTCAAACAGTTAAAATTCTACAAATGTCCCACAAGACAGGCTGCCTACCTCTACTTTGTCTCAGCAGTCTTTTGTCATTTGCTATGTTCTCTGGCATGCTTGAAACACATCAGGCTAACCTCAGAGGCTATGCTGGTCTGTCTGTTATCTAATCTGTTCTTTACCCTTACAGCAATGAAGGGACTCTCTAGGGCAGACAATACACTTTGAAAGGTGGCCCATCATAGATATTCTTGTGAGTCTTGAACTCGTGTTAAATGCCACTGCGGAAAGAAAGATTGAAGAGTGTTTGCCCATCCTTACCAGAAGCCGTGATTTAGTATGAAGTTGGATACTGACAATAAAGCAAGCACATGTGTCTCCTCCTGGATTTTCCTCTTAGGTTAACGTAAATCTCTTTACAAATGTTTCTCTTTTACGTGCCACAGTTAGCATGTAGGCACTTATTCTCTCATTCCTTAACAATACAGTAGATTCGTAATTGGCCTCCCTTGTTTTCTACCCTCATTCCTCAATATACACTTCTTAATATCACTAAATCTATTTAAAAGCTCAACTTTATCAGGTCATATCTCTGCTCAAAGACCTGCTATTACTCACTATTGACCACAGAATGCTGTGTAAATTCTTTAGAATGGTTCTCAAGCCCCGCGGTGTCTGTGATAACCACCCTTTCTGGTCACTCATCTACCAACAAGGGACACACACGCTATATTCCACGCACAAGGGACCTGTCAGTTTCTGAATGCACCTTGAAATTTGTCCTCTGTCTATGCTATTCCACTTCTGGAATGTTCTCTTTAATCATCTTTCCTTTGGTTCAAATGCCAACTTATTTTTGAAAATTCCTCTCACCCAGGAAAGCATGAAATATTTCTCTGAACATTTAAGCCTTGTGTCATTTATAAGACTTTTACCATAAACTTCCTGATCCTATGTTCCCTATTAGAAAGCTCCTGATTGATATTCAACTGCCTACTTGACATTTACACTTACATATCTTGCAGACATTTCAAGTAAATCATGCTAAAAATAGTGACATACCCCAAGACTATTCCTCCCCCACAATTTTGTTCATGTTAGAAAATGGCACCTCCTCCCACCCTGTTGCTTCAACTAGAAACCTGGAAGTCCTCTTTAATTCCTATTTTCTCGTTCTCCACATCCAGTCTGTCAACAAATCTGTTTCTAGTTCCAAGGCATAATCTTGACTTTACTCACTTTTACCACAACAACCTTAGTCCAAACTCCCATTAGTTTTTGGCCTTATATCATAAAGACTAATAGAGACACCAGACCCTTCCTTGTTCTCATAGCTGTCTTATCACTAGAGTAGTATGGTTTTCAAAATAGATTACAAATCAAGTCACGTGACTCTCAGCTTAAAGACAATGACTCCTCATCTCATATAGAGCACAGTCCATCTCTGCTAACAGTGTTCTGAGAGCCCTACCTACCTCTTAGATTTGTCTCAGTGGTCTTTCATCGTTTACCACTTTCCCCCTGCACACTTGGCTTCCACTGAAACATATCAAGCTCTCACCTAAGCTCAGACCATCACCTAGACTGTGCCTTCTCCTGAGATGTCCTTTACCCTACTCTGCTCCTTCGGGAAGGCTGTTTCCAGTCTTGGCATGGTTCACTCTTCTTGCTTCGATCTTGTCTTTTTCCCAATTTCTACCCCATTATCTTTCCACAATTCTCATGTTTTTTTTCTAATTCATAGCAAGCTTGTAGACTTGGTCATTTTCATTCATTCAAGAAATACTCATTGGGCACCTACTATGTGCTGTGTGGTCCCCAGTGGTGAATATAACACATTGTTCCTATATACCTGTTTCCGTAAGTTCTATATGGCCATGCTTGGTTTGCTAACCACTGTATCCTACTGCTTACCATAGTATCTGGGATATAGGAAATGAGCAATAAATGATTGTTATGAATGGTTTAATGATGTGTTTTGTTCCTATCTCCATCTCAGTGATCTAAACAATGTCCCATTCATGGGAGATGGTGAATAAATATGAGTGAGGTAGATAACAGCCATGGGCACTAACCTCTGAAAATGAAAGACCGACACAGTAGGTGCTGCTAGCTGTAGGAGTGGGGTCACTGTGCGTAGCCTAGTAGTTACTGTTTAGCAACTTTTCTTTATGAGACAGTAGACTGTGAAAGGTAAAGGGGAACTGAGTGTTCTTCACACAAACAACCTGAATAGATACTGAGAAGTACAAAATGTAACCAGAAGGCTGCGGAACAGACCATATCTTGAGAGTAAGAACCAAAGAGAAAAAAATTACTAAGAACTCTCCTCTCCAGTCTTTTCAAGAGTGAGGGTGGTTCCTTGGGGCTGTAAAAGGAAGAGCTATTCACAAGCTAAGAACAGAGCAAGTCTGAAGGAAACAAGTTCTGGGCGTGGGTTAGGTCAGCACATACTTGTCATATGAACAGATAGGTACCAGGGTGATGAGCAGACCAGTGACCCTGCATCGTCAGAGGTCAGGAGCATTTGTTTACCCATCGTTGGTGCTTGTACACTATCTGGCTGTGTTCTTAGTTCCCAGGGGCAGTCTCAAGATAGAACATGTTTAAGAATTCTATCCTGTGAAGGAAAGCTACTTTCTGTAGCACATCAGGAGTGAATAATAGCAGTCTTCTCAAGAATTCTTGAGGTGTAAGGTCATAATGTAAGATCGTGCTAAGGCAAACATGATTTCCCCTAAAGACTGGCATGTTTCATGAGGACCACCTTACCATACAAGTTATATTGGGAACCATCCAAATGCTAGAATTCAAAAGTCAGCTTGGGCTGCAGAGATGGCTCGGTAATTAAGAGAGCTTGTAGAGATTAAGTGCTCTTGTAGAAAGAGGTTCCCAGAACCCATATTAGGGAGTTTGAAATTGCCTAGAATTCCAGCTTCAGAGGATCTGGGCCCTTTTCTGGTGCCACAGGCACCCATTTATACATATGCACAGACACATGAATAGAAATAAAACAGATCTTTTAAAAAGTCATTGTAGGGCTGAAGAGATGGTTCAGCAGTGAAGAGCACTAACTGCTCTTCCAGAGGTCCTGAGTTCAATTCCCAGCGACCACATGGTGGTTCACAACCATTTCTAATGGGATCTGATGCCCTCTTCTGTTGTGTCTGAGGATGGTGACAGTATACTGACATGAAATAAATAAATAAATCTTTTTTAAAAAATTATCAGTGTAAGGTTGTAAGCTCAGCATTCAAGAGGCTGAAGCACGAAGATCCAGAGTCAAGGCCAGCCTTTGCTGCATAGTGAGGACAGGTCTCAAAAGTCGAAGCACATGTTTGGATAAGTGTAAGAACTGACCTGAGAGTCTTGGGCATACAAAAGTTAGTTAATCAGTGAGACATGACTAGCAATTTATTTTACTTATTGGTACTATTGAAGTAGGGCTTTGTGTATGTGAAATATACCTGGTACTAGTGAACTGTAACCCCCATCCGGTTTTATAATGGAAAATAAAGTCTGAAGATCAAATTTTTGTTACTCACCATCTTGGTGTGAATCACTGTAAACTCCCAACCTGCTTTTAGATAATGTAGTACAAATGCTTTGGTTGCTACCTACATGCCGAACACATTCCATATATCTTGCCCATCGTGTTCTGAAGGGCATAGAAAATAACTTAAGGAATCAGAAAAAATGCCCAACACCCCAAGTCTGCTCATCCAGATGGACCCTGAAGACCTAAAAGAGTACAATGTAAAGAGAGACCTTTCCAGTTAGAGGGAATAATATAATCACATGATAGTAACAGAAATATAGGAACATACGGAAAGCTCAAAGTGAATGTGCACTTGAAGTACAAGGAAAAGAATGAATCAAGAACTTGGCACTGCTTTAGGGGGCTCAGAATTAGAAACGTGGCTGTTGGAAGCTCCTAAACAGTCCCTACGTTCAGGAAGTTAGCCCCAGTGGGCTGAGCCCTTGGACCGAGTTCTTCTCTAGCAGCAGGACCTGGTGAATAATTAGTTTTCTTCCACAATTACAGGAATAGGTAAAAGAACTATCTCACTCTCACTTTCTTTCCCAGCTTATTCTATTGATAGAACTGCATGAATAGAAATGTATCCAAGACCTTTAGGGAAAGAATCTTGAAAAGCTTTGACTTGGAGAAGACAGTTGCCCATCTAAACTCAATTCAGATCCATGGTAGAGTGTATACTTCACTGGCCCAGTGACACGGCTTGGTGAGCAAAGGCACTTGTTGCTCATCCTACCTTGTTCAGTTCCCAGAACCCACAAGGGGAAAACCAACTCTCTTAAATTGTCCTCTGACCTCCACACACGTCCATGGCATGTGTAGCCATGTGGCATGTGTTCACTTGCCATTCTTTGAGGTAGAGGCAGAAAGATCAGAAGCTCAAAGCTAGCTGCAGTAGCAGCTACATAACCAAATAAGAAGTTGAGGCCAGCCTGGACTAGACTGTGTGTGTGTGTGTGTGTGTGTGTGTGTGTGTGTGTACGTGATTTGTTACTCCCATACAGTACAGGCACTGTCACCAGCATGTTTAGATTTGAGTTAATTATTTCGAATTTGATGCACGCCAAGACTGCACAGGGATTCTTCCTATTTTACAGACCAGAAAGTCAAGTGTAGAGAATTGTCAAGGCTTTCTCAAAATGTTAAGGAAAAATCTAAATCCAGGTTTGTCTGACCCCAGAAACCTCGCTCTTTGGCCATTGCTCCATATAACCAGTCTAATTTTCTCATTTGGGTAGGAAAAAAATGCTAAAAGGGAGCCCACACTGATCAGAGTGGTCGCAAATCACACACAATGTTTAACTGCCCTCATGATCGGAAACCGTTCGCTTGTGTAACGACTATCTCTCCAAACAACCTGGAAATTCATTTCCTCTTGACTGGCTTTTTCACTGGGGCTGATCCTTGGCAGCTTTCCTCCTATAAAAACAGTTGTCGGGATCCTATTCCTACACTCCGGGAGGTCTTGGACTTGCTGCCCCCTGCCTGGGGTGTTCTCTCTGGCTTTTTTGACCCTCCCCCCTTCCCAGACTATGCTGAGTTGGGCAAGTCTCAGGGAATGAAAAAGCGACACTTAAGAACATACTAGTTTATGATTACACAGTGAAGAGTAAAATTAACCACATGAGATGTCCTGGAATTGCCAATGGGATGGTAGCACCCCCTTGCTTATACCCTGTCTGCCTTTTCCTTATTTCCCTGCCGGCCGTCCTCATCTTTGAAGCTGCCGAATCATCTACTTGAAGGATGTGTGTGCCTTAGTCCACACAAAAGCTCCTGCTGCCCAGTGGTTCTCAATTACTGCTGTAGTTTTGTTATTTTTTGAAAATTGGATTCTTCTGGCTCCATTCAGGGCTAAATGGAAACACGAGTGCAGTTTCTGTTGTCAGTGACTGATCTGTGGCTGAATATGTTTCTCTTCCCACAGAAATGTACTTGGTTTCTAAGTCAAAGTCTTTAAACCAAGGGATTAGGAAATTCCCAGCATCATCAGATAGTCCTTTGTGGAAGCTGCTACTCCCTTCTCTCGCACCCCACTGGGTAATTCCAGGAGCAAACTCAGGCTGCAAGAAGCCTTTTTTTTTTTTTTTTTTTTTTACTTTTAGAGCACTACCCTTTGCCTTTGCCTTTGCCTCCAGCGTCTCCCACTGAATTTTTTTCAAATATTTTAGAGTGGTAAGTGTGTAAAGATGGTGTCCCTGACACACCACTCATTTGCCATTTACTGTGCTATCTTGCTACCTATGCTGGTAAAAGTATACAAGTATTCTCAGGGTTATCTTTCTACAAGATCATGAGTGTTTGTAAAGTTCTTCAAAGACCTCCTAGGTGACTTGGGAGGTGGTAAGAGGGTCGTTCCAAAGAGACAGAACTTCTGGGACGAAAAAAGAAGCAACTCATCACAAGGGCTGAGATGCACCTTTGTGTGGTGTTTCCTGCTTTGTCAAGTGCTGCTTGTCTTCTAGAGCATGGACTCTTGGGACAGAAAACTGACTGAGCCAGGCGGTGGTGGCGCACGCCTTTAATCCCAGCACTTGGG
>JADRCC010151673.1:0-19175 GCA_019843855.1 Hylomyscus alleni
ACCTATTATCCTTAGGTTTAGTCTTCTCATTGTGTCCTGGATTTCCTGGATGTTTTGGGTTAGGAGCTCTTTGCTTTTTGTATTTTCTTTGATGGTTGTGTCAATGTTTTCTATGATGTCTTCTGCCCCTGAGAGTCTCTCTTCTATCTCTTGTATTCTGTTAGTGATGCTTGCATCTATGACTCCTGATCTCTTTCCTAGGTTTTCTAACTCCAGGGTTGTTTCTCTTTGTGATGTCTTTGTTGTTTCTATTTCCATTTTTACATCCTGGATGGTTTTGTTCATTTCCTTTACCTGTTTGATTGTGTTTTTCTGTAGTTCTTTAAGGGATTTTTGTGTTTCCTTTTTAAGAGCTTCTAGCTGTTTACCTGTGTTCTCCTGTATTTATTTGAGGGTGATATTTATGTTTTTCTTAAAGTCCTGTATCATCATCATGATAAGTGATTTTAGATCTGAATCTTGCTTTTCCAGTGTGATGGTGTGTGCAGGACTTGCTATGGTGGGAGTATTGTGTTCTGATGATGGAAAGTAACCTTGGTTTGTGTTGCTTATATTTTTATGCTTGCCCTGTATCATCTGGTTATCTCTAGGGCTACCTGCCCTTGCTAAATCTGACCGGAGCCTGTTCTTCCTGTGATCCTGGTTGTGTCAGAACTCCTCAGAATCAAGCTGTCTCTGTGATCCTAAGATTCTGAGATCTTGTGATCCTGGTCTTATTAAAGCCCCTGGGAGTGGTGCTTCCTCTAGGTGTTGTGGGACTGGCTGCAAAATTTGCACCCAATGTCTGCTCAGAGCACAAGCCCAGACAGACTAGAAGGAACTCATGCCACTGGGCTGGCAGAGATCCTGTGTGCCTGGGTCCTGCTGGTCCCAGTTACTCCCAGTGTTGGCACAGATGGTATATCCTCTTCACCTCTGATCCTCGATCCTGGGCATGTTAGAACACCTGTGCTTTTTTTATATTTTAATATGTATATAACATGTCTAACATCCCACCCACAAGCTGGTTTGATTGCCTGAAACTTATGAATAGATAATTGACTCTATATACTTAAAATTGTATTTAGACAAGAACAATTCTTTGGAACATGAGTAGCAAAATGTAAAACAATGGGTAAGAAATTATGAATCATTAACTATCACACAATTATCCTTACCCTTGGGAATGTGAAGTGGTAAATATTTTACCTGGCACACCAAGTAGAAAGAGGACAATATACAAAAAGAAGAGACACATCAGCAGTGAGAAACAGATCTTTGTTTGGTATTTCAGCAAGGACAATTTTACTAGGTAGAAAGACAACTATAAATACAAGAACTGCTTTACCTAGATGAATGGCCAAACCCAAAAGAACAATGAAGTTACATACTATGTGTAACATGCATAATATATTTCCCCTATTGACAGTAAGAAATCATCAGAGCAAAATGAAATACAGTAAACATTGTCCGCAAATGTTATATGAAGACAAGAACTTTTGGAACATATATGTGCGTGTGTGTGTGTGTGTGTGTGTGAAAACCTAAAAAAAAATACAGAAAAATCAGTCAAGTACATATGAAAAAAAGACACTGCTATAAAAAGCCGGAGGAGACACAATCTCCACACTACACAGTTGGCAACATTTACAAATACTGCAGAAGTGTGACAAAAATGACAGAATTCACAAAACATTAAACTGTGTACATCAAATAAAACAGTTTCATTGAACAGCACTGTAAAAAGTAAAAGTGTGAATGGTTGGTGAGGAACTGGTGTGAATTCTTCTGTGAAGGAAATATAGAAGAAAATATGTATAATAATACCCTGAGCAGGTGGCAAGAATAGTAATAATTTTGTTCATAAAAAAAGGAAAATTTGTCATACAAAGGCATTAAAATATAAGCAAAGATAAGGCATTAAAATATAAGCAAAGATAGAATAATAAATAAAATATCATACAAAGAACTCAGATGTACAAAAACTATCTTATTTTGTATTTGATTCTTTGAATGCAAGAAACATATATACTGTGACCACTTATGGCAATAACCATCATTTGTAGAAATATATACAAAAGGAACTTATAATTTCACAAAGCAATGAACAAATTGTAATTAATACTGATATATGGTATCTGGAGTGATGAATGTGAAGAAATGAATGTGTTTTGGAATTTTTTGAAGAAGACAGACAAGATTCTGTGTATGAGGCCAGCCTTGGCTACATTCTTCTTCATTTTTGATTCTTCTTATAAGATTTTGTAACTTCAATTAAAGCAATTTACCATACGTTCAGTATATATTCTCCATATATTCAATATATACTCTCTGTGACTTGTTCTTAAATGGATATGTATTTATGATATACCATTACTTTCAAATTTATTTCACACTAGTTTCTTATCATTCATATGTAATATTTGTGTTCTTGAAAACAGCCATAAAAATAACCATTTATTCTTCTAATTTTCACTAAGTTTAGTTCAATAGTTAGCATGTACTGATTTGCATTTATTTTTTAATTGGATATTATATTTATTTATATTTCAAATGATATCCCTTCCCTGGTTTTCCCTCCAGAAACCCCCTATCCCATCCACCTCCCTCTGCCTCTATGAAGGTGTTCCTCTAACTACCCACCCTCTACGACCTCCCACCCTTGCATTCCTCTACACTGGGACATCTAACCTTCCCAGGACCAAGGGTCTTTCCTCCTATAGATGTCCAACAAGGCCATCCTCTGCTACATATCTGACTAGAGCCATAGTTCCCTACATGTGTACTCTTTGTTTTGTGGTTTTGTCCCTGGGAGCTCTGGAGGCGTTGGTTGGTCGATATTGTTGTTCCTCCTATGGGTTGCAAACCCCATCAGATCCTTCAGTCCTTTCCCTAACTTCTCCATTGGGAACCCAGTGCTCAGTTCAATTGTTGGTTGTGAGCATCTGCCTCTGTATTTGTCAGGCTCTGGAAAAGACTCTTAGGAGACAGCTATATCAGGCTCTTGTCCCAAGCACTTATTGGCATCCTCAATACTGTCTGGGTTTGGGGTCTATATATGGGAAGGATCTCCAGGATGGTCTTTGCTTCCGATTCTGCTCTATACTTTATCTCCTTATTTACTTCCCTGAATATTTTGTTCCTGCTTCTACAAAGGAATGAAACATCCACACTTTGGTCTTCCTTCTTCTTGAGCTTCATGTGGTCTGTGAAGTGTATCTTGGGTATTCTAAACTTTGGTGTTAATATCCACTTATCAGTGACTGTATACCATGTTTTCTCTTTTGTGACAGAGTTACCTCACTCAGGATGATATTTTCTAGTTTCATCTATTTGCCTAAGAATTTCATGAATTTATTGTTTTTAATAGATGAGTAGTACTGCATTATGTAAATATCCAACATTTTCTGTATCCATTCCTCTTTCGAAGGACATCTGGATTTTTGTAGCTTCTGACTATTATAAATAAGACAGCTATGAACATAGTGAAGCATGTGTCCTTGTTATATGTTGGAGCATCTTTTGTGTGTATGCCCATGAGTAATATGGCTAGGTCCTCAGGTAGTACTATGTCCAATTTTCAGAGGAACAACCAGACTGATTTCCAGAGTGGTAGTATCAGCTTGCAATCCTACCCATAATGCAGGAGTGTTCCTAATTCTCCACATCATTGGCAGAATGTGCTATCACCTAAATTTTTGAGCTTAGCCATTCTGACTAGTGTGAGATGAAATCTCAGCGTCATTTTGATTCACATTTCGCCTATGACTAAGGATGTTGAACATTTCAGTAAATGCTTCTCAACTACTAGTTATTCCTTAGTTGAGAATTCTTTGTTTAACTCAGTACCCCATTTTTTTAGTAGAGTTATTTGTTTTTCTGGAGTCTAACTTCTTGAGTTCTTTGTACATAGTGAATATTAGCCCTCTATTGGATGTAGGGTTGTTAAAGATCTTTTCCCATTTTTTGGTTGCCATTCTGTCTATTGACAATGTCCTTTGCCTTACAGAAACATCGAAATTTTCTGAGAACTAATTTGTTTATTGTTGATCTTACAGGATAAACTTTCTGTAAGAGGAGATAAGAATGGATTGATTTGCATTCTTCTACGTGCTTACCACCAGTTGAACCAGCATCATTCCTGGAATATGCTGTCTTTTTTCCACTGAATGGTTTTTGCTCCTTTGTTAAGGATCAAGTGACCATAAATGTGTGGGTTCATTTCTGGGTCTTCAATTTTATTCCATTGATCTACTTGCCTATCTCTGTACCAATAGCATGAGGTTTTTATCACTACTGTTCTGTAGTAGAGCTTCAAGTCAGGAATGGTGATCCCCCAGAAGTTCTTTTATTATTGAGAATGATTTTAGCTGTCCTGTTTTTTTGTTTTTGTTTTTGTTATTTCAGATTAATTTGAGAATTGCTCTTTCTGTCTCTGTGAAGAATTAATTTGGAATTTTGATGGGGATTGCATTAAACCTGTAGATTGCTTTCATGAAGATATTCATTTTTACTATATTAATCTTGCCAATACATGAGCATGCAAGATAGTTACATCTTCTGAAATCTTTGATTTCTTTCTTCAGAGACTTGAAGTTCTTTTCATAGAGATCTTTCATTTGCTTGGTTAGAGTCACAACAAGATGTTTTATGTTATTTGTGACTATTGTGAAGGGTGTCATTTCCCTAATTTCTTTCTCAGCCTGTTTTTCCTTAAAGTAGAGAAAGGCTACCAATTTTTTTGAGTTAATTTGATATCCATCTACTTTGCTGAAGTTTCTTTTTTGTCAGGTTTAGGAGTTCTACATTGGAATTTATGGGGACACTTAAGTATATTTTCATATCATCTGCAAATAGTGATATATTGACTTCTTCCTTTCCAATTTGTATCCCTTTGACCTCTTTTTGTTGTCTAATTGCTCCGGTTAGTACTTCTAATACTCTGTTGGGAGAGAGTGGGCAACCTTGTCTAGTCCCTGATTTTAGTGGGAATACTTCAAATTTCTCTCCATTTAGTTTGATGTTAGCTACTGGTTTGCTGCAGATTATTTTTACTCTATTTATGCATGGCTCTTGAATTCCTCATATTTCTAAGACTTTTGTCATGAATGGGTGTTTAATTTTGTCAAATGCTTTCTCAGCATCATATGAAATGATCATATGATTTTCTTTTTCCTTGAGTTTGTTTATACAGTAGATTACATATATGGATTTCCATATATTGAACCATCCCTGCATCCCTGAGATGAAGCCTACTTGATCATGATGGATGATCATTTTGATGTGATCTTGGATTCAGTTTGCAAGAATTTTATTTAGTATTTTGGCATCAATATATGTAAGACAAATTGGTCTGAAGTTCTTTTTCATTGATGAGTCTTTGTGTGGTTAAGCTATGAGCAAAATTGATGCTTCATAGAATGAATTGGTTTGTGTTCCTTCTGTTTCTATTATATGGAATAGTTTGAAGAACATTGATATTATTGTTTAAGGGAATTCTGCACTAAAACCGTCTGGTCCTTGGCTATTTTGCTTGGGAGACTTTTAATGACTGTTTTTATTTCTCTAGGAGTTATAGGAATGTTTAGATGGTTTATCTGGTCCTAATTTAACTTTGGTACCTAGTATCTGTCATCCAGATTTTTCATTTTTGTTGAATATAGGCTTTTACAGTAGGATTTGATGATTTTTAAAAATTGTCTTGGTTTCTGTTGTTATGTCTACCTTTTCCTTTCAGAATGGTTAATTTGGATACTGTCTCTCTGCCTTCTGGTTAGTCTGGCTAATGGGTTTTTCTATCTTGTTCATTTTCTAAAAGAACCAGATTCTAATTTTTTTTGATTCTTTGTATAGTTCTTTTTGTTTCTTTTTTGTTGCTTTCAGCCCAAAGTTTAATTATTCCTGCCATCTACTCCTCTTGGGTGTATTGCTTCTTTTTGTTCTAGAGCTTTCAGCTGTGCTGTTAGTCTGCTCTTGTATGCTCATTCCAGTTTCTTTATGGAGGCACTTAGAGCTATGTGTTTTCCTCTTAGTACTGCTTTTACTGTGTCACATAAGTTTGGGTATGTTGTCCCTTCATTTTCATTAAATTCTATAAAGTATATAATTTCTTTCTTTATTTCTTCCATGACCAAGATATCATTGAATTGAGTGTTGTTCAACTTCCATGTGAATGTGAACACTATTGGTTTTTGTTTGTTTGTTTTTTGTTTTGTTGTTGTTGTTGTTATTTTCATTGTTATTTAAAACTAGCCTTAGTCCACAGTGTTTTGGTAGGATGCATTAGATTATTTCAATTATCTTTGATTTACTGAGGCTTTTGTTGTGACCAATTACATGGTCAATTTTGGAGAAAGTACCAAGTAGTGTCCAGAAGAAAGTATATTCTTTTGTTACATAATGAAATGTTCTATAGATATCTGTTAAATCCATTTGGTTCATAACTACTGTTACTTTCACAGCTTCTCTGTTCAATTTCTGTTTCTAATATCTGTCTATTTATGAGAGTGGGGTGTTTTAAGTCTCCCACTATTATTTCTTGAGATACAATACATGCTTTGAACTTTGGTAAAGTTTCTTTTAGAAATGTGGGTGCCCTTGCATTTGAAGCATAGATATCCAGAATTGAGAGTTCACCTTGGTAGAATTTTTCCTTTAATGAGTATGAAGTGCCCTTCCTTATCCTTATTGATCACTTTTGGTTGAAAGTCAATTTTATTCAATATTAGAATGGCTACTCCATCTTGTTTTATGGGACCATTTGCTGGAACATTGTTTTTAGCCTTTTACCTTTAGGTAGTGTTTGTTTTTATCATTGAGGTACCTTTTCTGTGTGCAGCAAAATGCTGGGTCCTGTTTACCTATCCAGTCTCTTAGTCTATGTCTTTTTATTGGGGAAATTGTTGTTAAGAAATATTAAGGATAAGTGATTGATGCTTTCTGGCATTTTTGTTGTTAGAGATGGAATTATATTTGTCATTTGTTGAAAGAAGATTACCTCTTTGCTTTTTCTAGAGTGTAGTTGCCCTCCTTGTGTTGGAGTTTTCTATCTATTATCCTTTGTAGACCTGGATTTATGGAAAAATGCTGTGTAAATTTGTTTTTGTCATGGAATAGCTTGGTTTCTCCATCTATGGTAATTGAGAGTTTTGCTGGGTATAGTAGCCTGGGCTGGCATTTGTGTCTTAGAGTCTGTATGACATCTGCTCAGATTATTCTGACTTTTATATTCTCTGGTGAGAAGTCTTGTAGAATTCTGATAGGTCTACCTTTATATGTTACTTGACCTTTTTCCTTTATTGATTTTAATATTCTTTATTTGTTTTGTGCATTTGATATTTTGACTATTATGTGACCTGAGGAATTTCTTTTCTGTTTCAGTCTATTTGTAGTTCTGTTGGCTTCTTGTACGTTCATGGGTATCTCTTTTTTTAGGTTAGGGAAATTTTCTTCTATAATTTTGTTGAAGATACTTACTGACCCTTTAAGTTGGGAATCTTGGCTCTCTTCTATACTTGTTATCCTTAGGTTAGGGTTTTTGCATTGTGTCCTGGATTTCCTGAATGTTTTGGGTTAGGTCCTTTTTGAATTTTGCATTTTCTTTGACTATTATGTCAATGTTTTCTATGGTAACTTCTGCTGTAGAGATTCTTTTATCTCTTGCATTCTGTTGGTAATGCTTGCATCTATGACTCCTGATCTCTTTTCTTGTTTTTCTATCTCTAGGGTTGTCTCCCATTGTGATTTCTTTATTGTTTCTTTTTCCATGTTTAGATCCTGGGTAGTTTTGTTGAATTCCTTCACCTGTTTGTTTGTATTTTCCTGTAATTCTTTAAGGGATTTTTGTGTTTCATCTTTAAGAGCTTCTAGCTGTTTACCTATGTTCTCCTGTATTTCTTTGAGGGAGTTATTTATGTCCTTCTTAAAGTCCTCTGTCACCATCATGAGCTGTAATTTTATATCCAGTTCTTGCTTTTCCGGTGTGTTGGGATATCCAGGACTTGCTGTGGTAGAAGAACTGGGTTCTGACAATACCAAGTAGCTTTGGCTTCTGTTCCTTAGGTTCTTGTCCTTGCCTCTTGCCATCTGGTTATCTCTGGTGTTAGTTGGTCTTGCTGTCTCTGAATGGACCTTTTCCCTCTGTGGGCCTGTGAGCCTGTGATCTTAGGTGTATCAGCACTCCTAGGGACACCAACTCTCTCCTGAGTGGGATTTTGATGTGGAAGTCTGTGGGACAGCCTTAGCTCTGGAGCACAGATTCTCTTCTGCTCTCAGAAGAGACCAGAAGGATCCTGTCCTCAGCTGTTCTGCTGTTTCTGAGACTCATGTTTTCCTGGCAGGTCTTTGGATATTTATTGGAGTATAAGTGATGATATCACCTCTGGGCTTAGGAGTGAGAGCCCTTTGGAAGACCAGCTCTCTTCTTGACACGATTTGGGTATGGAAGTCTGTGGAACAGCCTTAGTTCTTGGGGTCAGATGGAGACTTCTGACTTGCGTTTATACTGCATTTTCCACTACATATACTTTCAACTTCAGTCTATTTATATGTATGCTATTGCATTGTATCTACTATTTTAAATTTCTAGAAAAGAAAACAAAAGCTTATTTAACCGTATTTGACTAGCATAATTCATAACTTTCCATTTTGATAATATAAGAAATTGTATAAAATATGGGCTCTTTAGAATAATCAACCATCAATAATCTGTTACAGCTGTGAGTGTTATATAAGAACAAAAGATAGGATGTCCTGTGTCAATAATTTAATTATAAAAATAATCAAGGGTCACATTCATTTTAGGAAAGTTATCTGTAAATTGGGCTAGTATCTAAAAGGCAATGTGAACAAATAGCTTGAAACAGACAAATTCCATTTCTGACATTATTCTTAGTTCTATTCTTTTCACTTTTTTATTATTTTTTATTTTTTTACTAGATGTTTTCTTATTTACAACATCTTCTTACCTAGGTTCCCCTCCAAAATAAAATAAAATAAAATAAAACAAAGGAAAAAATAAAATTTAAAAAAAAACCTAAAATAATCCCCTGTTCCCTCCTCCCTCACCCTGCTTACCAATCCACCCCCTCCTGTTTACTGGCCCTGGCATTCCCCTGCACTGGGGCATAAAACCTTCACCGGGCCAAGGTCCTCTCCTCCCATTGATGACCGGCTTGGTCATCCTCTGCTATAGGCGTGCTGCGGGAGTCATGAGTCCCCCCATGTGTACTGTTTGGTTGGAGTTTTAGTCCCTGGGAGCTCTGAGGGTACTAGTTAGTTCATATTGTTGTTTCTCCTAAGGGGCTGCAAACCCTTCAGCTCCTTGGGTACTTTCTCTAGCTCCATCATTGGGAACCTGTGCTCAGTCCAATGGATGGCTGTGAGCCTCTACTTCTGTATTAGTCAGGCACTGTCAGAGACTCTCAGAAGATAGCTCTCTCAGACTCCTATCATCCAGCACTTGTTGGCATCTCCAATAATGTCTAGATTTGATGATTGAATATGGGAACGATTCCCAGGTCGAGCAGTCTCTGAATTGTCCTTCCTTTAGTCTCTGCTCCATAGTTAGCCTAGTGGATATTAGCTCAGAAGATCAGAATATACAAAGTACAGACCACAAACCATAAGAAACTCAAGAAGAAAGAATACTAAAGTGAGGATACTTAGTTCCTTCTTAAAAGGAGGAACAAAATACCCATGGAAGGAGTTGTAGAGTTCTATTCTTTTCTTAATTCAATCCTCTTAATTTAGACATTCCTGTTTCTGTCTGGAATTTTGCTTTTTATTTTACTACTTTCAATCTCTGTTTTAGACCATTGTCTAACTTGACACCAGAGTTTTCTTTGTCAAACATAACACTTATCCATCTTTCCAATTATTTTATGACATTTAAATGTTCTGTTTTATCATGGCAAGATACTCCAACAAATAAATAGCTATTAGTATTCATCTTTGTGTATAAAATTATTGATGTCAGAAAAGTTTTAAAATGTAGCAAACATGTAAATGTAAGAAAGGTTAAAAAACAGGTTAATCAATAATACTTATTGATTTCAATATCACTTCAATTTTATGATATTAAATTTTATTCTACACAACTATTACCAACAAATTGCATCTCAGTACTCTAATGCCTATTATTGGTTGTTTTATCTAGATAGTTAATAGTATGATTCTTTATGAAATCTTTAGATTTCCTTATACTCATTTTACCCTCCTTTATTTATTTTCCTTTCTAATAAGAGCTCCCCTATTCTAATTACAGTTACTATTGTTGTGATAAAACATTATTACTAGAAGCTACAAGGAGAGAAAAGAGATTATTTGGCTTACAGTTTCACATCACTGTTCATCATTGAAAAAAATCAGAACAGGAACTCAAACAGGACAAGTGCCTGGAGTCAGGAGCTTATGAAGAGGTAATGGAAGGGTACTTCTTAATGGCTTGCTCAGCCTACATATAGAAATCAAAACCACTTGCTCAAGAGTGTCTCTACCCACTATAGAGTGGGCTTTCACACTCATAAGTAATAAAGAAAATACCCTTAAAGGCTTCTCTGCTAACAACTAGATAGTCTAGAGTTGCAGTGATTCTCAACTGGTGGGTCTTGACTCTTGTGGAGATCAGATATCAGATATCCTGCATATCAGATATTAACATTAAAATTCATATTAGTAGCAAATTAAAGTTATATAGTAGTAAGAAAATAATTTTGTGTTTGGGGGTCGTCACAACTTGAGGAATTGTATTAAAGTTCGTAGCATTAGGAAAATTGAGAACCACTGATATAAAGGCATTTTCTCTATTGAGTTTTCCTCCTCTCACATGGTTACAGACTGTGCCGAGTTGACATTAAGCAAGTTAGCAAGCACATCCCCTATATTACTTATTTTTCCCTTCATATTGTTTTTAATTTGCTATTTTGCTCTTTGTATTTCTCCTCTCACACAAGGGTCCAATATTACTGTTCTGATATCTTTAGTTTCTCCATAATATGTATCATAGCTGAAGATTTAGAGCTAGGAACCTTAGATGAGTAAGAGTGTCTATCTGGGTTATCTCACTTTTTATGATATTTATGAATGTCAACCACTTAACAACCTATTTCATGATTTTACTTTTATTCATTGCTAAGTAGTATTCTACAGTGTATATATATCATATTTTCATTTGTCAGCTGAAAGAGCTTTAAGTTGTTCCAATTTCCTAGCAATAAACATGGCAGAGCAGGCATCTGCTGAGTATAATCTTGAATTTTCAAAGCATATACAAAATGGCAGTTATTTTTATACTGGTTACTGCTGGTTTCCACCAGCTTGCCATCCTGGCAATGGTAACTGAAGCTTTCCCTTTTACCATACACACTCCATTTGCTTTTGTTTTTTGTTTGTTTTCTTTTCTTTTTTTGTTCTTTGTTTTTGATTTTATTGTTTGCTTGTTTGTGTTTTGATCTTTACCATTCTTAAAGAGGTAAAATGAAATTTCACTTCTTTAATTTCTAGGAATCAAAAATATTTTAGAGAGAGCTCTTTTTTATTTTTAAATGATTTATTTCATTTTCTAAATTACTTGTTTTCTTAGCATTTTTATTAGATATTTTCTTTATTTACATTTCACATGATATCCCCTTTCCTGGTTTTCCTTATTGAAAAAAAAAAAAAAACCCTACTCCCTCCCCTATAGCCCTGCTCACCAACCCACTCTCTCCTGCTTCCTGGCCCTGGCATTCCCCTACACTGGGGCATAGAACCTTCACAGGACCAAGGGCCTCTCCTCCCATTGATGACCGACTTGGCCATCCTCTGCTATACATATGCTGTGGGAGCCATGAGTCCCACCATGTGTACTCTTTGGTTGGTAGTTTAGTCCCTGGGAGCTCTGAGGGTACTAGTTAGTTAATATGGGTGTTCATCCTAAGGGGTAGTAAAACCCCTTCAGCTCCACCGGTCCTTTCTCTAACTCCTTCATAGTTACTTTTATGTCCTTTTAGTAATCTTTATTCAAACCTAAGAGCTGCCCACCTTCTCAACATTTAAGGGAACATTTGTTTTTTTGACTCTGTGATTTGGTTCCTTAGTACATTCTTGTTGTGTGGTTGAAATATGCAGTGACATTCCATTGGAAAAAAGCTGATGAATTCCTTATTAATATAGGCTATTAGAGTTTCCATTATAGGAATGTCTTCACTGTATCACAGAACATTTGTTCTGTTGTAATTTTAGTTTAATTTTATTCAAGGAATTTATTAGACTTGATTTTCTTTTTAGACCATTCATTATTCATTAGTGAGTTATGTAATCACTATGAATTTAAGTATTTCCTAAATATTTGTTTGCTGTTAGTTTTAAACTTTAGTATATTATGGTCATATAGGATCACAGGTTTATTTAAAATTTTCTTAACTTTTAAAAATTGTTTTGTTTTCCAGGATATGATGTATTTAAAAAAGCCTTGTTGTACTTTTAGTACAAAGTATATTTTTGAAAATCGGGTTTAAAATTCTGTAAATATCAATTAAATTCTTTTAATGTAGGGTATAATTTAATTCTTATTTTTCTCTGCTTACTTTTTATCCATATGACATGTCTATTGGAAAAAGTGGGTGTCATGGTCACCCACTATCAGTGGGTTGTTGTTAATATGGTTTTTAAAATTGAGAAACATTTATTTTATGAAATTGGATATACCATAGGGTGGTTTCTTTTGGTTTCTTATTTTGGCATATGTGTTTAAGATAGTAATGTTTTCTTGATTAATTATTCCCTTTGATTGATATCTGAATAATTTTGCTTTGAAGTCTGTTCTGTTTGCTTCCTGATCCCATTTGATTGGAGCATCTTATCAGGAGGTTTCCTCTGAGGCAATGCCTATAATTGAAGCTAAGATATACTTGTAGATAAGAGATGAGTGTAAAATTTATCTTCCCACACTTTTCTGAAGCTGTACTCTCTAAAGTACCATCTTATTATTGTCTATATCAGTCAGTGCTAGAAAAATTCTTGACTAGCAAATGTATAGAACTTTAAAAATTCTGAATTATCTTGAAACTTCTCTTTGTAGTGTTAGGTTATCCATTTGGTTGTAAGAACACTTGCACATTGTGAGCTGGTAATGTGAGGATATTACAAATATTTAGCATGCAATTACCAATTTTTGGTAGTTTCTCTGATATCTATTTTGCATATATCCTGCAATCTGTTGCATTTTTCATGCTTTCTTGTGCTGAGATTAAATTTGAGCCAACTGGGAGAAAGAGAACCCCACAGAGTAACAGTTTTGATACCAAATATTGAAAAATGCTTTTATTTCCACAAATAATCAGACCTTCCAAAAATGGGAAGATTTTAACTGAAGCAATTCCAATGACCAGGAAATGGAAACAGAGGCTGTATAGGTCAGAGATCTAGGAAAGAAATAACCTTGGACTGGCAAATAATAATAATAATAATAATAATAATAATAATAATAATAATAATAATGAAATTATTAGTTTTCCTTGATAATTAATTTATTTAGTTGATTTAATTATTTTTCTCTTATAGATTACATAGCAAGCAGTTTCTCCTCTCTCCTCATCTCCCATTTCCTCTACTCCCACTATTTCCCTTCTCCTTCAGTTGACTCCTCCTCTGTTTTCTTTCAGAAAAGAGCAAGCATCCCAGTATTATCATCTAAACACAGTATAACAAGAGACAATAAGCCTAGGCTCATACCTTTATATCAAAGCTGAATGAAGCGGCCAAAGTGGAGGAAAAGTGTATAAAGATTACAGAAAAGAGTCAGTCCTTTGTTCCCACTATTACAAGTCCCACAAAAACACCAAGCTATGCAAACATATTTTCATAGGACCTAGGTAAATGCCATACATGCTCTCTGATTATCTGTTGACTGTCTGTGAGCTTCTATGACCCTAGATTAGTTGATTTTGCACACCATGTTCTTTCCCCCTTGCCTGGTTACAGAAGATAGGTAGTTAAAGCTCCATAGCCCACAATAGTAGGAGTGTTTGCTAGAGTCATTCTAGTTTCTTAATGATATTCTGCTATATTCATAGACTGGAGCCAATATAATTGTCATAAAAAAAGCTTCTTCCAGCAACTGATGGGTGTTGATACATATACCCACAAAAGATATTAGGCTGTGAGCAGAAAACACAGCAGAAGATGGGGCAGAAAGGTTATAGGATGCAGAGGGACTCAAAACATCATATGAACATGTCCCACAGATCAACTAAACAGGCCTCATAGTGGTTCACAGATACTGAAAGCACAATTAGGCAGGCTATATAGGTCTGACTTAGGTTCTCTGCGTATATGGTATGGTTGTGTAGCTTGATGTTTTTGTGGGACTACTAAGAGTGAGAGCAGTGGGCTACCTCTTACTCTTTTGACTACATTTGGAAACCCTTTCCTTCTCTTGAGTTGCCTCCTACAGATTGATATGAGGTTATATGTGTCTAGTCTTCTTGTTATGCTGTGTTCAGTTAATATCCCTTGGATACCTGCTTTTTAGTGAAGGAAACAGAGGAAGAATGATGTGAAGGAGGATGAGAATAGGGTTGTAGAGGCTTGGAGGAGTGAACAAAGGGAAAAGTGCCATCTGGATGCAATATATGAGAAAAGGAAATAAAGTCCAAATGGAAAAATTTAATCAAAATTATATTTTGATTCCATCTAACACAAGTCAGAATGACTATGGATCAAATAAAAACAAATGTTGATAAACACATAGCAAAAGAAAAAAAAATTATATGATATTTTCAGGAATGAAAATCAGTTCAGCCATTATTGACATCACTATGGAGATTATTTATAAATATAAAAATAGAACTTCCATATGACCTTGTGATATTCCTCCTACTTATCTACTCAAAGATTTTCAAGTCACAGTGTTTATTGTAGCACTACTACTATTAACCACAATTTGAATTTAACCCATTGTTTACCAGTAGATGGCTGAATGGATTAAAAATATAGTATCCACACAAAATGGGGTTTTATTCAGCCCCCCAAAATGTAAATATTTCAGATGTAAGAAACTGTATAGAAGGGGATGTCAACAAGTTAACCAAAGTATGTAAGATCCATAAAGATAAAAATCACATTTTCTTTCATAGAACGAATTTAGACTTTCAAAGACAATAATATTTGAAAATTCAAAGAGTGGTTGTCAAGAGGAGGGCAATGGAAATTGGGTAATTAAGAGGAGTGAGTAAGTTCAAAGTACATGGTCTACATTCATTTGGATATTGTAATGATATTTATCACTATATACAGTGAATGTATACTAATATATTAGTCTGAAAAGCTAATAATTTAGATCAATAAAAATATACAGGAATCTATATAAGAATAGATAGAAAATAAATAAGAAAAAATTAGTACTCATAAGTAAATCTTTACATCTGTGGTTAATTAACATATAATAGGGATAAGCCAATTTGTTCTGGAATGATGTTCATGCAAATAATAAAACTGCAGACTTAATTTCCTAACATAAAAAAAATCAAAATAGATTGCCCAAATACCCAAACATTAGAATAGGTGTGATGACTTATGCCTATAATCATAGCATTAAGTGTGATGGTTTATGCCTGTAATCATAACACTAGGTAGATGGAGTCAGGAAATTTTCTGGACCTTTGAGGACAGCTTGGAATACATAGTGACAATTTAGGACATAGAGAGCTACTATGTGAAATCCTGTGTCCAGTAAATAAATAAATCAATTTTGGATCTAAAAAATAAGTACTGAAAATAAGTACCTTTATGAAAATTCTTTGACTGTTATTTGGTAAATATGGGAATATCATCATAGATATTGAAAAGGCAATATAAATTCCACTTGTCTCCATTTAAAGACTAGGCCTGATTTCAAAAAAGGCCATACAGCTTCAGGAATAGACCATAGGTCACAGAAAGTCTTCCAGGTCTTGGATCCACCAAGTATAGATCACTAGTGTAAAAGGGGATGAGTGTCCTGCACTGTCTGCCCTGCCCATTATGAAGGCCAGTTACCCAATTGTGGTAGAATCTGCCTGTCTTGCAGTGTGGGCTTGTGTGTGAGGAGTGATATCTATGCTCCTTCCTGTTTCCCAAGGCCCTGATCAGCATCTGCCATTTGCAGAATCTTAAGTTGTCAGAGAAACCTGCTGCCCTCATAGATGTATTAGACTCTGTAATGGTTATTCATGAGCCCACTTAAGATGATAGCCAGCTGCTCTTGTAGGTGCTCTTCATGACCAAGGAAGGTAACAGTGGAAGCCTGAAAACTGTTTCTGGGTACAAATGGCCAGCCTATCACTGTACAAGCTGACAGTGAAATGGCTTTTCCCTTTCTCCATCCATCCTGACTGGGATCCCAGCAAGCCTATGTTGTTCCAAAGGCTGCTGGAGGCTCTCTCTCTCTCTCTAGAGGCAGAGGGCCTGCTGCTGAGGCCCGGGTCTCTCTCTCTCCCCTGGGGCTGACCTGTTTGCTGCACAATACCTTAATTAAAAAGGAGGCAATGTATAAGTGAGTTATTTTATTGTAGGAAGGAGAAATATGCTGGTTGAGTAGAGAGAAGGAAAGGAGAAGGAGAGAGAGAAGGAAAGGATAGCAAGGAAAGAAAGAGAGAAGGAGAGGAGGAAAGCAAGAGAAGAGAACAAAGAGAAAGAAAGGAGAGAGAGAACAAGAGTAAGAGGAGAGAAGGAGAGTAAGAGAGTGAGAAGAAGTAAGAGTAGGAAAGTAAGAGAGTGAGGAGGGGGCAAACTGCCCCTTTTATTGTATGGGGCATGGCATGCCTGGCTTGAGGTCAGATGACTGTGTGTAAGGTCCAGCTAGAATGCTGGGAGTTTGAGGCATTGTCTGCCTGATAGAGCACACATCTCCTGCAGGGGCAGCTGTGAGGGGTCTGGGCTGAAATCTGAGCCACTGGTCTCAGGAGCTTATCACCGAACTCCTACCTTCCCTGGTGAACACATTTACTTTGCTTAGTGGGTCTCCAGGGTTCCGAGGTGACTGCTCTACTGGACTCCAGCTGTCAGAACTGCCCACTGACCCACAAGCCTATGAGTTAGAAGAGGCTAAAAGACTATCTCCAATTTCTTATGAGAGGTCTCCAGGAGGCTGCTAGAAGGCCCACAAATTTGTCTAAGATAGGACAAGTTATACAAGGTAAGGAGGAAAGTCCAGAGGCATTTATCAAGAAGTTGTTGGAAGTCTATCACACATATACCTTGGACCCAGAGGTGAGGGAAAATCTGTATGCTGTGAACCTGGCATTGGTCAAGCATATAACTCCATATATCAGTCAGAAACTCCAGAGTATGGAAGTATTTGAAGGAAAAAAGCATGGTTAAGCTTCTGGCTATAGCTAAAAAATGTCTAACAGCAGAGAGGCTCCAGAGGATATGCAGACTAGGGGACTCCCCAAAGTGAGAATAGCAGCACAGGAATAGACCAGTGGCCTATCTAAGAAATTGGACCTTGTTGCACAGGTGTGGCCAGCTTCTGCTCTGCTGGTCAAGTGCCCAGATAAAGTCAACATGGGACAAGAACTTATAACTACTCTCATGCCATGGAGAGAACACTCAAACAACCCTCCAAACATACACACACTGACCAGTAGATATCTAATTCCTGGTTGGTGCATTCCACTCCCCAGACCACTGGATATCTAATGCCCTGTAGGTGCTTTATCAATCTCTACTCCTGAACCTGCCCTGCATTAAATACCACCCTGCCTCCACCTTAAACCAGTCTATTCTTCTTCTGAACACAGACCTGGATGTTCTGAATGACTGCTCGATAGTGTTGAGCCCCATTCAGAAACTGAGGCCAGACCTGACAAACATCCCCTGGCTGAATGTGGAAATGATCTATTTCATGGATGGGAGTAGCTTAATGGAAGGCAGGAGCAGGTTTGTGGGTGGAGTGGCAGCATCTCCTGATTCTATGGTGTGGGCCTTGGCCCTACTTTCTGGGGTTTGAACTGTACCTCTAAAAGCTGAATTAATTGTCTTGACTCAAGTGCTAAAACTAGTAAGGGACAAAATTGCTAACATCTGCATAGACAACCAATATACCTTCTCTAAGGCTCATATTCCTTGACTTATATATAAAGAAAGGGGTCTACTCATGGTAGAGGGAAAATCTATCAAAATAAGGACAGATTTTGGCCCTATTAGAGACACTATAGCTGCCCCTCAAGGCAGTCATCATCAACTGCTGAGGACATCTAAAGGGCAAGGATAAAAGACAAAGAGGAAACAGACTAGCCAGTGGGGCTGCAAGAGGAGACTGCATTAGGTTTCACAGCCAAAGAGATGATAGCTTCCCCAACCCCACCAAAAGAGAGACTGCCACCATGGTAGCCAAGAATCTGCTGAAGGACATCTTCCCTAGGTATGGTCAGCCCTCACTGCTGGGGTCTGAAAAAGGAGTGGCCTTCATCTCAGGTAACACAGAGTCACTTGTTAAGATATTGGGGGCAGATTGGAAACTACATTGTGATTATTGCCCCCAGAGTTCAGGGCAAGTAAAAAGGATTAATTTGTGCCTAAATCAGATCTTATCAAAATTATCTCTAGAAACTGGCCCTGGCTGGCTGGCCCTTCTCCAATATGCCTTGTATAAGTCTAGGGATACCCTTTTTTTTTTTTCTGGTTTGATCCCTTTTGAGATATTGTATGGGCGACCTCCCCCTGCTTTATAACCTCCAGTCTGAAATTCTGACAATGACCATCAGAAGTTCTTGGAAGTGGTGTAGGCTCCTCACAGGATACAAAAGCAATATGGCTAAGCATCGACCAAATCTGAGTCTGCACCTCCACCTAATTCTCATTGCTTTGATCCAGGTGCTGAGGTCTGTATTAAGGGACATAACTACCAGACCCTTGAGCCTCATTAGAAGGGCCCACACCCAGTGATCCTGACAATGCCCATGGCCATAAAGAGTTGGATACACCATACACACATTAAACCTGCCTTACAACTCAAAAGCTGAAACACTGCAGAGAATGACTTCCAGAAGACTGCATGCTTGAGGCCAAGGCTGGACTGCACTAATCGAACCACTTCTGCTCTTGCTAACTCTTCTCATTTGTGGACCTTGTGTGGTAAATGATGTGTTTTATAAAACCAATGATATGATTTGCAGAACACAATATGATCTGGTAGGAGTGAGTACCTCAGTGGCTCCATGCCGAGGCATCCC
>JADRCC010151675.1:0-16704 GCA_019843855.1 Hylomyscus alleni
TTCTGCCCCTGAGATTCTCTCTTCTATCTCTTGAATTCTGTTGGTGATGCTTGCATCTATGTTTCCTGACTTCTTTCCTCAGCTTTCTAACTCCAGAGTTCTCTCTCTTTGTGATTTCTTAATTGTTTCTACTTCCATTTTTGGGTCCTGGATGGTTTTGCTCAATTCCTTCACCTGTTTGTTTGTGTTTTCCTGCAATTCCTTAAGGGATTTTTGTGTTTCTTCTTTAAGAGTTTCTACTTGTTTACTTGTGATCTCCTGTAGTTCTTTAAGGGCTTGTACCTCTTTACCTGTGTTCTCCTGTATTTCTTTGAGGGAGTTATTCACGCCCTTCTTAAATTCCTCTAGCACCATCGTGAGGTATGATTTTACATCCAAATCTTCCTTTTCCAGTGTTTTGGGATATCCAGGACTTGCTGTGGTGGGAGTACTAGGTTCTGATGAAGCCAAGTAGTCTTGGTTTCTGTTGGTAGGATTCTTGCGTTTGCCTTTCGACATGTTGATCTCTGGTGTTAGATATTCTTGGTGTCTCTGATTAGAGCTTGTTCCTCCTGTGGGTCTCAGTCCCTAGGTTATGGCACTCCCTGGAGGCAGGCTCTCTACTTTCAGGGAAGGAGCAGAGAGGGTGGTTGATCCACCACTGTCACTCAGAGGCTGAGAGGATCCTGTCTCTGCCGCCCTGCGACTCCCCTGCAACTCATGAAGCCTTTGCCTCCCGGATGGTCTCGCCTTCTCATTTACTCATGACCACCTTGAAATACAGACTGGTGTTCCAGTATCTCCTTCAAAAACCTAACACCAGCTGCCTAACTTTGTTTCCTAGGCCAAATCTCCTTTAATAACTTTCAAATCATGTATAATATACTATTTTTAGTCATACTTTAAAACAGTGACTGAGTATGAAATCCTTCATGAAGTTAGTTTATAAAATATGATTTTAGAATTATCACACACATTTTGTGTCATTGGACAGATTAGCCTATAATTAATGAGTACAGTATAAGAAATAAACAACGTTGGCATCAAAAGGATACAGACTGTCAGTGTGTAAATTAGGTAGTGAAACTTCCTAGGTAGTTGTACATATGAAAGGAGAAGATCATCAGAGGTTTCACAGGTGATTTCCTTTGTTGTCCTTTCACTGTTTACAGTATGAAGATGCTGTTCATCATGTGTTTGTGTGTGTGTGTGTGTAATAAAAACCCATGACTAAAAATCAGATTCTACAGTCATAGTATCTTTATTTTTTACTTTTGTGTTTTGTTTGTTTGTTTGTTTTTTGTTTTGTTTTGTTTTGGTTTGGTTTGGTTTTTCAAGACAGGGTTTCTCTGTATAGCCCTTTGTATATCCCTGGCTGTCTTGGAAGTCCTTCAGTAGATCAGGCAGGACTCAAACTCAGAGATACCCCTGTCTCTATTTTCCAAGGGTTGGGATTCAAGGCAATATTTTTATTAATGGGGTCCATGAAGATCCTAGAATTATTTAGTTTTCTGGAAAATCTCAAAGCACTCTCAGTGAACCCTACAGATAGAGGTTCTACCAACTGTTTCCTCAAGCAATCCAAGTTTATCAAGTAATAGTATAACTTAGATTAAATAAAAAAGCATAGTAGTTTTACATTGTCATCAGCACCCATCTCTGTTTTCTCAGGACTTAGTTATCAGAGTGTCCTTTACCTTCTAGTCAATAGATCGTGGTTCTCATTTTACCTACTATTAAGTGTCACCTCATTTATATTACTTCAATATTTTTCTTTTTATAACCACAATCACTTTCTCTTTGAGCTTAAACTCCTTTCTAAAACAAAAATCAGAGAGGGGGAGATAAACCAAAAGAACACTGGCTGTTCTTCTAGAGAACTCGAATTTGGTTCCCAGCACTCAACAGTCCATAACTCTAGTACCAGGACACCACTTTCAGGACTCTGCGGGCCCTGTACATGCATGGTGTCTGTACAAACCCAAAGGCAAAACCCTACATGCTAGTTTCAATATTCTTAATACAAAAAACAAATACAAAAACAAAACCAGAAAACCAGAGAGACTTTTATGCTTCTACAATTGGTATCCAGAGAAAATTCTCCAGGCATTCAAAACAATACTGATTACATTTTAATTTATTTACAAACTTATTTAGACCACTATTACTATATCATCATCTATTTAACACGTCTTTATCCAGTCCTGTTTCTTTTCTCATTTTTTCTACAAAATTATAATAAATTTTACTGGATGTTAACAATACTTCTTTGTCCTCTACTGTTTAAATAGCACATAAGGGAATTTTAATAATGATAATAATAATTTTGCTAATAATGATAGCAAAATGTTTTAAGTAAAGATGACACATTAAAATTTTGAAATATTTGGAAGAATTTTCTTGAAACACTGTAATTTGGGGAGAGAGATAGTGTTATACCATTATTGATAACTGTGCTTCTTTAAGAATAACTATATTTAGTTGTAGAATTAATTAATGATAATTATGTCTATATGAATATTTTGAACATTTTAAGTCATTAATGTTTTTAAACCTAAAGATCACCTCTGAGATCAAGACCAGTGAGATATTTTTTTAAATATATTCCATAGAAATTTTTCTGTAAGTTTAATTTATGCTTTATACCATATGAAAGGAAAACATGAAAAGCAATTTGAAAATAAATCTCTAGTACTGAACCATGATGAACTTCATAGATAGAAAAGGATTCTCAGTCGTCATAGTAGCTCCAAACACAGGAGCACACACACAGAAAGTGTTGCCCTTCAGGATAGAACGGCTAGTGCACCTACAGCCTCAGACCAGCTCGTCCAGTGAGAACTGGTGCTTGTTAAAACCAGCGATAGAGGATTGCTTGCTGTAATGTCAAGAAAAGTCCAGCGAAGATCCAAAGTGTCATAAAGTGAAAGACAGAAGTCACAAAACCAATTCAGAATGTACAGGAATGGGATGCTAAGAAAGATTAGGACTCTGGGGTTAAAAATTAAGGTCAAGCCGGGCAGTGGCGGCGCACGCCTTTAATTCCAGCACTTGGGACGCAGAGGCAGGCAGATTTCTGAGTTTGAAGCAAGCCTGGTCTACAGAGTGAGTTCCAGGACAGGCAGGACTATACAGAGAAACTCTGTCTCAAAAAATAAATAAATAAGGTCAGGAATTAAGTAGTTTTTTCAGGAGGGATGAAATATGTATTGGTATTCAGAAGAATAAGAAAAAGGAAAGAAACAAAAATATTTCACTGTCTTTCTTGTCACCCCACAGTATAGAGCCAATAGTTAAAGTATGACTGTCGGTATTCAGACTGTCTTCTAAACATTTATCCCCTACTTGGTATCTTCCTCCAGGAAACCATCAGGTGAAACCCTGCGGCCTGCTTCTCTTGCCTTTCTTCTCAGCATGAGCTACCAGGCAAGCATCATGAAAACTCCAATGTCAGTGGAATCCCAGAATCCTTTAAACCAACTGTGCATTCTTTAAAATTCTCATTCTTAAAAATTACACTTCCAAATATTCTTAATGTTGTTTGATATGCCACTTAAGGCCAGCCGTGTCTCCTGTCACTTGCACCCGTATAACCTCCCCACATTCTCTAGTGTTCCATAGTGCAGAGGACATTCTTGCCTAAACCGCAAGTACCGAAGTCCAAACGCTTATCTTTTCCTGACCTTCCAGAGCCACTTTCCCATCATCCTGCTGTTATTCATTTTTAAACCCTTCTCCAGTAATCACAGGAGTAGATACCTGAATACACGATCCTTTCTAATTAATGAATTAGAGAATAGGACCCAGGCTACTGAGCACTGTTCATCTTTCATTTTCTCTTACAATTCAGCTCGATGCAATACAAGAGCATTGTTAAAACTCCCTTCGTTTATATTATACTATGGATTGAAATTCTCCATAATATTACTTATACTCTGTCTATTGTTCCAGTTACTCTTAACACTGGAACTTTAACATACCATGGCTTTCAACGGCACCGATTCAGTACAAACAACACATACTTGCTTGTGGAATTTTAATTTTAAAAATTTCCTTAACACTCAGCAGAATTCAAGTGATTAAACTTTTGTAAATATGTTATAGTTAATGGAAAATTTTAGCCTAAATCATTTTCCCCAGTAAAACGTCATCGTTTTAGTTACATTTAGTTACATTAGTTACTTGGCTTCATATCCTGTTTGCACACTGTTGAAGGAATAGTCTCTGTAACTCCCAGGGAGGGAAAAAGGTTCTACGCTAGGTCCAGAGTTCAGTATGCGACTCTGCCTCTAGGTGGAGCTCTGATTTCTTTCTGTGCCACACAAACCTTTCTGTCATACTTTCTCAAAACACCAAAAGGAAGACAAATAACCTGTATAAATGAAAAAATGGAGATTGTAATCCATAAAACTATAAATGAGCTGTATTCCTATAGCTGGAACGTTGCCATATTAAAAACCCATTTAAATAAGACATTTTTTTTTTCGGGAAGCCTGGTGATAAGAATATCTTAGAAATTTAATATCCTACTACTCCACACACAAATTCATCTTGAAAAACATGTTACAATTTTAGGAAGATGAATATAAGTAAAACATAAATCTTAAATTTAAGATTCACTATTATATCCAATGTTGAATTGTGCATTCATTTATATAAATATTAAACTTGATGAATAACAATTTCAGTATCTGTCATACTATATTTCACTAATATTTGTGTGTGTGTGAAACAGTCACAGATTAAAAAGAAATATGTTTTTCTCTGTTTTGACAACAAAATAAATCAGTGTGTTATGGCATTGGTATTCTGTGAGTCGTCAAAAATTACAACAGAGTTATTGACAGAATCCTCAAATGAATGTCAAATGACTTTTACTGCTTTGTTTGATGTTTTCGTTGAAGACAATAAAACACACCTATCTAATCTATGAACCCATGATAACATATAAAGTTGGTGCCTTTTAGTTCATGGCATACTTATTTGTCTATGTCACAATTCTCTGTGGTGTGTTAATGCATATGTTATCTCTAGCTCTTCTTACATATTGATGCAGACTCCGTAAAGTTTGACCACAAGATTTTCTTCTAATACATTCAATTAAAATAAGAGCTAAGAGTAGGTTCTATCAGTGTTACATACTAAGTACCTGAGTGTAAAAGTCAGAAAAACAAATAATTCTGGGAAACTTCTGAATCCAATAATAAGGGTGATAAATAATGAAATGAACAAAACAAAATGTCCAAAAGATGTGAATGTTTAAATGGTTGTAGAAATTGTTAATCCCAGTTCAGAACCTTGCTTGTGATCATTTAGTTGCTGGATAAAAGACATATACAACCTTTACATTTGCAATAAACCGTAAACAGCACAAGAGCTGGTCAGAGCTATTAGAATCTACTTTCCTATCAATAACGGCAAGCTACTATTTACTGTTTCATCTGGGCTGCTCTTATCTCCAATTGGTCTGCCATTCGGGCCACCATCTCAGGACTCACCTAACCCATGGTGACTTCTCTCCTCCTCACCTTCTACTTTCCTTGTGGTTCTCCTCTAACCCCAAGCCCCAGAATCCTAAACCCCATCCATGTCTCTTCTGCCCAGCTTTTGGCTGTTGGCCCCTTTATTTGCCAGTCAGAGATAACTTGAGAGCAGTATTACATAGCTTGGGGTCTACCCGTACACTCCTGGTCTTGGGGTCTGCACTTAGCACTACAATAAGCAACAAGAACAAATGAAGTGGAAACTTAAGGGTTCTTTGGAAAGTCAGTTGGATGGTGTTTTGCTGGGGCAAACATGTGAAGGAACGATTAGTCGAAGGCGATACAGGTAAAAGGATGTTCTGCCAAAACAAGCATGTGAAAGGACATGTGATGAAGGATTCTTTGTGAAATACACGTATTGGTCTGCCTTACATTGCACAGCTGAGCTGCATATTTCAGGACTCCAGAGAGAAAAACGCACCAAAAACAAAAAACCAAAACCAAACAAACAAACAAACAAAAACTGGTGGTGTGCTGTAGTTTCTTGCCACTCCCTCTGACTTGGGCTGATTGGCAGAGTGATGTCAGGTGAGACAGGCATATGTGCAAAGGCAAGACTCCTGGAAGACACGTGATGTTTGGAGGGTATAAACAGGACTCTACAGACAGTGCAAGAGGCTGAGCTTGGCTTGCTTACAGAGCTAGCTGTGTTGGTCTTTCCTCTTCCCTGATCTTAGCCTCCCTGAGTGTAGCATAGCCAAGAACTCGGCTTCCCTCTGGGTCCCTCCTGCTGACTCCTGCCTAGGCAGAGCACTGCCTGTCTCTGCTAGGTAGTGCCCCCACGGCTGATTCATTTGAGTTTGCAATCCGACTCTACTGAACTAGACTGCTGGTGTATCCTTGAAGTGATTGCAAGTGGATCGAGCTGCCGCTGCCTGCTGACCTGTGAACTGTGACTTCAGATTTCCAGACAACCCAGACAGGATTTGCTCCAAAGAACATTTCTAAACAGGTCCAGTTCTCTGTATCTTCTCTTTTTCACTACCTCTGGTGGGTAGTGGGCTATAAGGGAGGTTACAGTGTTTAAAAACCATCACTAAAAATAAAGTTTGAAAACATTAAAGTTACAACCAAACATCAACAGAAAACACTAAGTGCTTTGATAGTTTAAGGACAAAACAAATAAACCTCTTCTGTAGCAGAGAATAAAGAGGCTAGGGCAGCAATGGAAGGTTGAGTCACATAGGGAAGTCTCATTGTTCTTCACACCAACCTGTTATCAGGCAACTACTAAACGTGCTGTCTCAGGTACACTGCTAGTTACTGAAGGCTGAGAAGAACAAGTGTAGATCCCACTCATCAAGCACTCTTAAAGGATATTATTTAAAACTGCAGGGAAAAAGAGATACCTTGAGGGTAGGAGAAAAGACGAAGTCTTACATATAGCAGTTTAGGAATGCTTACATAACTGTGGTCCATACTCGGAACAACTATAAATATATAGTGTGTTCGTCCTTCTGGGAAGATTACAACAAAACCCTGGATGCTTGCTTTTTCATGCAGACCTGAAAAATATAACCTTAAATCCTGAAGCTCAAGGCAGATTAAGATTGCAATATGTGAGGAGAGAGGTGGCCAGGAAGTCCCACCTCTAACTGAGGAGTTACGGACAATTGGTACCCGCAGAGAGATGAAATGGAAAAGGAGTTTCCTTTACTGCTGTAGGCTTTGCCAGGGTCACCAGGACTCACACCAAGAGTGTTTGAGGAGTATCAATTGGGCTAGATGAGTTAGAAGCAGGACAGGTGAGGGAGTTGTGTAGTGCGGTGGGGGTGAGGTTGACCTCAGGAGAGTTGGTGGATGGGGGTTAAATATGATCGCACTACCTTGGGTGAATTTTGTCTGTCTATGGATGTGTGTTTGCATCAGAGTTCTATCAGAATATTCCTCCTCATTCTGTAGCTCTAATTGTGGCAGACAGGCATGAATGACTGGTGTGACTGGAATGTATCTTTGTGGGGGAGTCAACCAATACAGATCTAAAGAGTAAGAGTTTGTGTTCCCTGTGGTAGTTTTCTGTGAAATGAGGTCTGCATTGGCTGCTAATAATACATGCAATCCTGTTTTTCTTTTACTAATACACAATATTCTTTTCCATTATTTTATTTTTGCTATATAATTATATTTGAAATATTTTCTTTCTAGCATAGGGACAGCTTTTGTATTTTAAAAAAGATCTATTTATATTTTGTGTAATTATACTTATGCCAGAGCCTGTCTAACATTTTAATGATGCTTTTTATTCCTTTGTTTTTAGTTGTTGTTTTTTTTTAAATTCTGCTTCATGCGAATTATCTAATATTTAGAATTCTGCTTTTATTTATTTGTAGTTTACTTTGAATACAACTTTATTTTATAACTTTTGCAATGGCTAATTCATATATCCTATTATATTATGTATAATAACACCACTGGTTTTACATTATAAATTGAAATGTATCTCCTTTTATGTCTCTTCATCCTACTCTGTTAATAATATACTGCCAAGGATCAGTCTTGGCCTGGAGAAGGGTTCTGGGGAAAGGATGTCTGCAAACAGTGAAACAAATGATTCGAAGTCAAATCATGGGTCCAAGCTAGTGGCCTACGTCCTGCTGGAGACAGCTTTCCAGCCTGCCTTCTCATTGCTCCGCTTCCGTCTCAGTGACCTGCTTCCTCTGGAGATCTCTAGACAGCTGTTTCTGTGTTCTGCCATACAGTTCTCTAAGGGGTTCTCTCTTGCTACTCTAAAAATATTCTCTGGACAGCTCATATCTCTCTATGTTCTCCTTGAGACAGTTCTCCAAGGGGTTCTCTCTTGCTATTCTAAATTCTCTGGATAGCTCATGTCCTGAAGATCATAGACACAGTCTTTTATTTTACCTACCAATCTAGTCATTTACTTCAGGTTTCCTTTTGTTTATCCTAAGAATCAGCATCTATCTATCCCAGCCCCTCAATTCTTAGCAGACAGCAAGCACAGATTTTTTTTAACATTGCAAAATAATTCAGAGATCTACCTGACTCTATTACACATAGACTATAAGCAAGCTGGGTGGGACCCTGTACTGAAATTACCATTTCCATCACACCTGGGCCTGGACTTGCTGTGTCCCACGCTGTCTTGAAGTCAGAGATCTGCCTGCCTTTGTATCTTTCTGACAAACTGGTTCACAGTCTAGCTACCTCTGTTCCTTTATAGTCCTGAAGGTCCCAGCATTCACCATTTTGCTGAGGCCTTACCCCCATCTTCATCTCCTGAATTCCTGCTGTCTGATTGTCATGGAGTTATTAATGTTAATAGGGAGAACATTCCTTGAAGGAGAAATATAAAATATATACATTATTATACAAACAAGCATCATGCCCTTGGTGGCCATTGATACTTGCCAATATATTAATACAATCCTTTTTTATTCTTTTGTCAAAAACAGATTCTTTTCTCAAATAATATATCCTGAACTATAGTTCCCTCTAACTACCCCCCCTTCTCATCCAGTTGCTCCCATCACTCATAAGAAAAGAACAGACTTCTAAGAGACAATAATAAAATATAATAAGATAAAACAAAAACTGTAACAGTGGAGTCAGACCAAACAAATCAATAGAGGGAAAAGAGTCCAAGAGAAGGAATAAAAATCAGAGACACACTTCTTCACACACTCAGGAATCCCATAAAAACAGAAAACCGTAAAGCAAGGCATGCATCCAGAGGACCAGGCCTTGTGTGTGCTGCTTCAGTTTCTTTGAGGTCATATGTGCTTTGCTCTCGTTGCTAGACTCTACATTCTAGAGCACCTTGTTTTCTTTGTGTCCTACATCTGCTCTGGCTCTTTCACTCTTTCTGCCTCTTCTTCTGCAAAATTCCCTGGGTTGGTATCAGGAACCAGCTTAGCAGATCGGTCTCCAAACTCAGGATTGTCACACTTAAGGGACACTTGTTGCACGCATAGGTGACACCTGTTCCCATTTTGCAGCAGCACACATTCCCAGTCTCCACTTCCCACTCTTTCCTGGGAGCAGGGTACTTCGAAGCCTAAGTAAATGGCAGACCCTTCTTCACCTGCGACCTTTTTTCCCCTTGTCTTTCTTCCTCCCCTTTGTTTCCGTTCTCCCTACCCCCCTAAACCTCTGCAAGGTGGAACTGCCTTGGCCTGGTGTGGTGGTCTATATGTGAGCCGCCATTCCAACACATTGCCCTGAGCTCTGAGGGGAGGGATTTATTGGAGACACCCTGGTGAGGGCTGAGTTTATAAAGTGTCTCACTCTGCATAGTGTCTTTGCATCTCTTCCTGTCTCCTTAGGAGGAAGCTTCTTTGATGAAGCTTCTTTGATATTTCAACAAGGCACTGATCTGTGAATATTATAGAATACCATTAAGAGCCATTTTATCATTACTTACCGTTTAGACCAGTTGTATTTGGTTTTTGTTTTTTTCTCCCGTAGGTTCCTAGGTTGTCTCGTCTTTTGTTCTTGGCAAACCAAGTTGTATAGTGTAAGGCTTTCCTCTCACCGAGTGGGCTTTAATTCAAATCTGAGAGTGGATGGTTACTGGCACAAGCCTTGTAACCACCATTGTACTAGTGTATCTTGTAAACTGTATAGATTGTAGATCGAAGAGTTTGTGACTGTTGTTGTTTACCTTTATCTTCTGGTAGGTGTTAGCATTCTGTCTAAACTCTACCCCACAGTTACCTGGCAGCAGCCAGGTATGCTCCTCCCCACAGTTACCTGGCAACAGCTAGGTAGGCTAGCCCACTATGAAAGGGGCTGCTTGCCTCTTCCTCCCTCTCTTACTTCTGCTTCCCACTTGCTTCTCTCTTGCCCACTTGGGCTCTTCCCTCCCCTTTCCCTTACCCGGCTCTCTCCATGTAGTCATGTCTGGCCTCTACTTCTTTACTCTCCTTCTCTCTGCCTTTCTCTGCCTCTACTACCCTCTTAACTCCCCTTCCTATGCCCTGAATAAACTCTATTCTATGCCGTACCATCCTGTGGCTGGCCCCTCAGGGGGAAGGGATGCCTCTGCATCAGCCCACTGAGACATCCCCTTCCCCCATACCTCACTACACCCCCATATCTCTTTATCTTTTTATAACACATCAGTAGAGTGAAGAGTACTTTCCTGTATGAAATATGGTACAAGTTAATAGAAAAGAATGTGGGCAATAACCTTGAAGTCATTAGCTTAGTAGAAGACTTTCTGAACAGGCCGACCAGCATACGCACTAAGATCAGCAATTACGAAGTGGGACTTTATGAAACTGAGATCCTTCTGCATGACAAAGAACATCATCATTAGAACAGAGCATTAGCCCACAGAATGGGAAAAAAACGATTTTTATCAGCTAGACATCCTGTAAAAGGCTAATATCAAAAATATATAAAGAACTTGGGAAAGGATATATCAAAAAACAAAACTTATAATCTAGTTTAAAAATGGGGTACAGATCTAAACAGAGAATTCACAATAGAAGAAATTCAAACACCTGAGAAACACTTAAAGAAATGCTCAACATCCTTAGCTTATCAAAATTACTTTCACATTTCATCTTATACTTAAGGGTCAAAAATTGTGGAAGGAAGACCCCAGACACAAATAGTGTGCAAGAACAAAGACCGTTTATTCTGCAGAAACAACCACAATGCATGAATCCAACCAATTTTTGAAATGGAGACCCCAGCCAAAGGCATGCAGGCCTTCTTATCTGGAACTGGAGGAACTCTCTAGAAGGATTAGGCAATCTAAAATTTCATTGTTGGTGCTAGGGGGTTACAGGGGGTCAGTAGTCTGCATTCCTATGTCATGAATTTTTAACCATAGGATGAGATAGGGCTGCATAGCCCAGATGGCCCATTCTGAGATAAGGTATTTCCCCATTTTTGTAATTCTCCCCAGGCTGTTCTTTGGGAGGGACTTTTATGACCTCGTTTCTGGATTTTATGGTCTCTTCCTGGAGCACCATGGTGTCTTATGGCCTAGTTCCTGGGACTTATGGTCTGTTCCTGGAGTTGAGGCCTTATAGTCTTCTTTTTGAATCAGGCCTGGTCCCTAAATGGAGACAAATGGAGTTTATGTTGTACTTTATCCTTTTGATACCTATCACAAAGGCTAAAATAAAGAAAACAAGTGACAACTCATGTAGGTGAGGATGTGGTATAGGTGGAGCACTCATCCATTGCGGGAGTGCAAGCTTGTACAACCACTATGGAAATGCTTCGTCTCACCACAAGGACATTTGTTCAACCATGTTCATTTCTGCATTATTTATACTATGAAAACAACTTAGATGTCCCTCAACCAAAGTATGGATACCTAAAATGTAGCACATTTACACAATGGAGTGTTACTCAGCCATCATGAAATTTGCAGGTAAATGGATAGAACTAGTAAAAGATTATCATTAGTGAGGTATCCTAGACCCAGAAGGACAAATATGGTATGTATTCATTTATATGTGGAACCTGTTAACTTAGTGATAACCAAGTGGCAATCCTTAGAACTACTTGGAATGAGTATAGAGTAAGGGACTTGGGGATCCAGAGAGATCTTGTTAGGGAAGGGAAATAGAATGAATAATTAAAGGATGGGTGGGGGAGGGTCTGGAACAGTTGATAAGATACTTCCATTATGTAATTTTAGAAACACTTTATACTGAATTATTCTTTATTCATGAGGTATTTCTATTCACAATAATTATCTTTACATGTTTTTTCATCTCTGAATGTCTTTTTTTTTGTCCCTATTAATTCCTAAGGTATTTTCTGGATACAGAATCCTAGATTTGTAGCTGCTTATCTTTCAGCATTTATGAATTAGAGTGCATTTTCTTTTGTTCTCCATAATTGTTTATGAGAAATCCATTTTCATTAAATTTGTTTTTCCTTGTGTATAGAATCCCCTCCTCCACACAGGGATACTTGCAGGGGCACACGCATGCTCACACACACACATTTACACACACAGACAAACATAAATTTATAACTACAGATATCATTTATTTCTCTTTCGTGTTTAAAATCCAAACAACTTTGATATGTCTTCGCCCAGATTTATTTAGGTTTATATACTGATTTCATTGTATTCTAAATGTTTCTGACCTCATCCAAATTGAGTTTCAGTCATTCTTTCCTTTAACTTAACTCTGTCTTCTAGTTTGCTTTCAAGAAAGTTACATACTGGATTCAAGTTTCACCCACGTCTAAAACTGTTTAAATCTACATCCCTAACCTCACATATATCTAATTAGAAACAAACACAATAAAGTAAGAAAAAAGAGGATATTCTCCTAGTATGGTTTTGGCTCAGTGTTTTTAAGCAATTCTTTCAAACAAGCACCACACTGTCTAACCAAAACTTCTGCAAAGCTCATACTTCATTCTCTAGTTTATGCTTCCCTTCCCCCGCTCTTTACCTAGATTTCTGTTGGTACGGTTTCTTGGTATTAGTCATCTCTGGGTTGTTACAACATTCACTTGACATTTTATCTTTTCTATCACCTGTCTAATCAGTTTCCGGAATTAGAGAAACTCTTATTAAAACACCACGAATGACATTTGGCTGCTTAGCTGAAAATTGATACATTCTTCTCTGAGTTTTCTCCATGACATTTTTGAACAAATAAAGATTAAGACATCTATTTACTGTCTTTCTGTTCTTCTCAAAATACGAAGCTTCTGAAATGAGAACCATGATTAATTTTTTTTTTGGTGAGTCTATTTCCTATTATCTAATACATATTTTTATGTCTCTCATGAGTATTTTTAATCCTTCAAAATGACAACTATATAATAGTTTTTCTGTTCATAACAAAGAATCTATCTGGAGCTCATTACTATCTTCAGAATTTTCTCAGTTAACAGACTTCAAACCATTTAGATGTACAGACTATTGAAGGAGCAAACAGAGTTTCTGTATGATCTAAATTTTATAAATGCAGTATATTTTCTGACAGCTAATTAACCAGTATTTATATATAATTGTTGATTAAACATCATATAATATCTTTGGATTCACTACATGTGCTATAAAATTTTGTTTGTAAAACAGTCATCAACAAATATATCTATGTCTACTATTACAATATAGCAACATTAATGTTTCTGCCCTAAAATTTCACACCATATGCTCCTCCCTATTTATTCTCCCCTTCTTTCCACTAAACTTCTCTCAAATAGATAGTTGTCTGTCTCTATAGTTTTTCTCAGTGGTCAGGTTGTTGGAGTCACACAGGAGTGAGCCCTTTCGGTGTCTTCATTTAACAGTGCTTATTTACATTTCCTCTATGGCATTCACTGCTTGAAGAACTATTTGTTTCTAATTCATTTTCTTTGGCTTTAGTTAACCTCAAGAAAACTAAATAAAATTATTTACATTAAAGCAATTTCAATGGTGGGTGGTATGAATGTTATGAAGGTATTCATATGAAGGTAGCAAGCTATTTTCTTGTTCTATTTAAGGCCAATACTGTGAGAAGGAAACAAGGCATAGTGCTTCAGCCTGCTAACCTAGGCCAAGTCCTCCTGGTTTTTAACCTCTATATAATCTAACCAAGGCCTAGAATATTTTCAGCTTCTGAGACTTACTGATGAATATGCTTACCCTCTCTTGTCCTTACTGAATTCTGACTCTGTAAAACTGTCCCTGTAAAAACAATTATCAATCTCACAAATTTTTCAATCAAATTGTCCTTATCAGATCCATTGATGAGGTGACCCTTCATAACTGCAGTTATGGCCATCAGTCCTTCAGCAAATAGCCATTTCAGCATCTAGCTTTTCCAGTCTACCAGTGTGATGAATGATCTGTTCTTTTTCAGCCATTTCCTTGAGCTGCCCTCACGCAGGGGAGATCAGCTTTCTGCATCATCTGGGTTGATGTTTTTCAGCATCTCTTCCATCCTTGAGTCTATCCTTTCATGTGGAAGCTTGTATTACTTGGATCCTATTTTTATCAATTTTGATGGAACCCACAGTGTTTTTTCACTGTGATTAGCTGTCTTCAAGGCTCATGTACCATTCCTTGCTCCAGGCTCAAGACTCCAGATGCTTTGGGGCCTCTCCAGTATCTCCGGCCTTCCAGCTGAACTCCAAGAACTGATGCTTCCTCTGGAGACAATCCCAGGTGAATCTCATGATTCTGTCAGATGTCTGCTGACCATTGCAATGTTTCTGTCATACGTGTTTGTGGATATAAAGGTGTGTGTGTGTGTGTGTTTGTGTGTGTGTGTTTGTGCATGTGTGTATGTTTGTGTGTGTGTTTGTACATGTGTGTGTGTGTGTTTGAATGTGTGTACTTGCTTTCCCCAGCATGCATATTGAAGACAGATAATGACTCTGCAGAGAAGAAAAAAATCATCATCTCTTAGCTGATATTAACATTAATTTTTGTTCAATGGTGTTTAACATATATTATATAATGTGGTTTCACTGACTAGTAAAAGTAAGCACATGATGAGAGAACTGAATATTTTCTAAGTCTTTTACAACCCTAATGTAACATTTTAACCAAAAGATATATTTCCTGTAAAATAATAAAAAAATAATATTAGTACAAAGTTTAACTAAAGATATATACATATTTTGAAATTTGTTTTTTTATTTTAACATGAAGTATCTCTTTAAGTAGAATATAATCTAATACAGAGATCTTTTTGAGACCCAAAACTTATTTTTCTTGTATCTATTTATGAACACATACTCAGATTCACTGTAAATGTCAATTTTATTTCCTCAGATGAAGTGATAAGATGACACCTGTACCCAAGCTGTACTAATACATGGCTTGAGCTGAGCCCAGAACATTTCTTTCTGTGTTCTATCTGTCCCTCAGCCTAAGACTGGAAGCTTCTACCCTCCATACAATCTTTGAAGTTGACTGATTCAGTCTGGCTTCTCTCAGCTTCTCACTGACTTGCTCTGCTTGATTTCATGCCAATGTTGGCAATATGGAATAATCTTCTGGCTCCTTCTCTCTCTCCGGTTTATTCAGTCTTCACCTGTGTCTAGCTAGTTCTCTCCACCACCTGTCTTTGAATACTGTCCCAGTAAAACTGCCACGCACATCTCTTTCCCTCCACTCCTCTTAAGTAGCTTCTCTTCCCTGTGCAGTTCTTGAGTGAGTTGGGCATATCCTATCCCTGACTCATTGTATCAAATCTTTTTGATTCATCACTTTTTCTGCCCTTGAATTAGATCAATTATATGTACATTTCAAACATGGCTGCTTCCTTTTACAAACTAACTTTACCTTCATTAAACATGTGTACTACTGGTGTCCAGCCAGATCATACTGTAATCCAGGGTGTGTATGCATTCTAGCCAGATCATATCTTTGGACGTGATCCCTTACCAGCTAAGCCATGTTGCTGGATTTAAATTCCTCTACAATCTACACCATTTGTGCTCTTTTCTATGTCTTTCTCCTTTTTTATATTCATACACACAGGAACACTTATCATTTTCCTCCCAAACTGTGTGATAAAAGTTTGGGAGGAAAAAAGTTAATCAGATTAAAGCAATGTATGTAAGATACATTTCTCTTCTTAACCCAGAATAAAACAAAACCCAGACAATAACAAATATATACTGTTGAGTGTATGTTTTAAAAGAGATGATAAGCCTCATAATTTTATTATGTTTCATGTTATTTATAAACTTTTTTTTAATTCAGAGATTATTATTCTTTGTCCTTACTTCGAATGAGCTGTAATCTTCCAAATCAAAGCCTATCTTCTGAGAGTTATGTAGGACTCCTTATAAATTCATTTGGTTCACACTGTTGTGAGACCATTTAGAATAGTTACCTTCATTACTTCAGAAAAAAAGTTTTCAGAGACCTTAGTTCATATATTAAAACATTCTGCTTACTTATACAGGGAAACCTTCTTGTAAAAGCATTATATTTCATTATCTCTCTGACAGAAAAATAAGACAGAATTGAGAAAAAACACAAAAATATAAACAAAACAAATTATCATCATTTAAGACACTAGAGTATGATAAAATAGATGAATGATTCCTAATTCCTTCTTCACTTGGATTATATCCAACATTAAATACATGCATACATACATACATACATATATGCATACTTATGTTCATATGTATGTACATACATATACACACTTATAGATATGCATATGTGTATATATGTATAGAAATACACACACACACACACACACACACACACACACACACACACACA
>JADRCC010151689.1:0-10219 GCA_019843855.1 Hylomyscus alleni
AAGAAGAAGAAGAAGAAGAAGAAGAAGAAGAAGAAGAAGAAGAAGAAGAAGAAGAAGAAGAAGAAGAAGAAGAAGAAGAAGAAGACAAAAAGATTCTCAGTTCTTTCTCTAGCCTAAAAGATATAAATTAATCTTTCTAAGAACCAAATAAGTCTTCGACTTGCACAACTTTGAAACATCCATAAGGTCCCTGACTTCCATTGCACTGGGATGTAAGCATGTGCCTCCAAAGTCAGAGAGCTCTCCCTGGAGTTTTATCAGTAGCTAGCTTTGTAAATGACCTTACTACATCACCTTACTGAAGCTACTTATAGCCTAAGATCTTAAGTTTCCTGCAAAATTTATTTATTCTTATATACCTAAATTCTATAGATACACACAAATTTGTACTTTATGCTCCAAGTCAGCCTATGCACTCAATATGATGAATGTATCTTTATGTTAAGGATAAATGCATACTTAGCAAATCCCTTTCCTCGTGTGTAATCAAAAACCAGCTTAGGATGTTGGAATGTTCACCTCCTAATAGATTTCAGTGTAATTCGTGGAATCAATTCAACAAGTATTAAGGAGCTTGAGGAAAAGAAGGTCCAGTGACAGGCCCAAGGTGAGATCCAGCTCAAGGGGAGGTCCCAAGGCTATGGAGTGCTCATAAAAAGGAACCTATCATGACTGCTCTCCCAAAGACCCAACAAGCAGCTGAAAGAGTCAGATGCAGACATTTTCACCGACCAATGGACAGAGAAGCTGATCCCTGTTGTTGAATTACGGAAGACTGAAAGAAGCTGAGGAGAAGGACGATCCTGTAGGAGGACCAGCAGTCTCGATTAATCTGGACCCCCAAGATCTCTCAGATACTGGACCACCAAACAGACAGCATACACCAGCTGATATGAGGCCCCCAACACACATGCAGTAGAGGATTTCTGGGTCTGTGTTCATTCAGAAATGATGCACCTAACCCTCAAGAGGCTGGAGACCCCAGAGAGTTTAGAGGTCAGGTGGGGTGGGGGTTGGGGACATCCATGTGGAGACAGGGTGGGGTTGGGAGGAGGTGTGGGTGGATCGGGGGCAGTTAGAGGGTGGATGGGGGGCAGGGAATGGAATATGGTGTGTGAAAAACGAATTGAAAAGAAAAGAAAAAAGAAAAAAATTCAGCACGTATTTATTGAGTGCCTACTGGGTGCCATCCTCTCTTCTAATACAGTATTTTAATACATATATACTTGCTATTTTACTGTCTTCCCCACACTCACTCATCTTCTCTCTGGTGAAAGCAATCCTTGTTCTACATGCCATTTCAATTGGCAGAGTGCAGTTTGGAAAGTTCATGAGTAAGAGGGAGAACATTGTTCTTTGAGGACTATTAAGTTCAATAATCTTTTCTTTGTACTTTACTTCCCTTGGGATTATGTGACATATTATCCCCTCCCTTGGGATTATAACACACATAATCCCAACTTCTGATCTCTCAGTCATTCGCATATCTTCCTTCACTAAACTCAAGTATATTAATTTGCATACTAGGCTAACTTGAGTGACTTCACAGCTTCGAGCCAGGCAAGGTTTTACTGCAAAATCTTTTCAAGTATCAAATTGATTTGCTTGCCACATTTAAAGTCTCTTCTTTATTACTAAGTCCAGTGTAAATTAAAAGCAGACAGACTTTTCAAAACTTATTTCGCCTTTAGTTAAAAAAAATATGGAAGAATTTCTAAAACAATGGGTAAATAAAAATGAAAGTGATCTCTTATCATTTTATGTTTTTAGGTCAGTTTATAAAGTGATATCAAGGCTGAGTAAGTGACATATGTTTAGCATGTAGAAGGTCCCAAAAATTTATCTGCAGCTTCAGAAAATAAAGATTTTGAGAAATAATATAAGTTTAATGTAGCTTAATTTTCATAAACTACATGAGAACTGTAATGATGTTTTGATATTTTAGACATCTGGTGAATTCATTTGTCCCTGGTGGTATGTTTCCAGGGCAAGTACATACCACCATATGTACATAAAAATTAATAATAACATACATATTCCTATTTTTCCTATGTGTGTGAGAAACTATGCACTTGAGTCAGGCTCAGCTAGGTTATCTATGTCTGCCTGAATTTGTTTTGCCGTGATGTACACACTGAACCCTATGACAAGATTGGAATAGTAATTGTGTCTAGAAATTTGAGTTAAACTCTGTCTAGCTATCACTTGACTACTGTAGTAAACAAGCAATGACTTCAGTGAACACATACACCAAAGTACACAGGCTTTAAAAAACTGATTCTGAAATGTACCCAAGAATAGAGGAAGAGAACAACAAGAAATCTTGACAAGGAAGGAGCCAAATTCCCAGGCTTTGTGATGGAAAAAAAATGTCCAGTTTTTAACAAAAACTGGAAGCATAAGAAAGTGTCATACTGAGGCAAGGGTTAGTTAACAAAAAAATTCCTGGGTAAAATAAGACTTTTGATTTCCTAAACAAAGACTTTAAAAAGAAAAATGGTTATCCAAATAAAGACTCACGAATGATATTTACATTAAGAAAAGAAAATAAGTCAAGATCTTGGAATTGAAAGAAATTAATTAGCGGAATCTATAAACGTATTTGAATCACAGAGGAATCAGTAAACTTGAAGACATACAACCAAGGTTATCAAATCTAAGGAACAAGATGGAAAAGATTCATGAATTAAAAACCCTAGTCTCAGAAACTTGGGTCCCCCCACCCGGTATACTACATGGTGCTCCACACAGGAAGGAATAAGAGAAACTCAAAGATTTACAAGAAAGAATGCATGAAATTTCTCCCATATTGAGAGAAACAATAGTTCACATATCCAAGGAGTTCAATCAACCCAAAGAGATACAAATCTAAACTTGTGATGAGTAAGTGTCAAACTACAAAGGCAGGGAGAGTCTTGAAAGCAGCAAGACAAAATAGCTTATCATGTAAAAGGAATCACAATGAGAGTATGATCTGAGTTCTTATTAAGAAACCATGGAGTCAAGGTCAGTAGGATGGCAGAGCCAAAGATGTGTAAGTACTATGAAAATCCTGTATCGAGAAAACTATTCTGCAGCTGGAGAGATGTTTCAGCAGTTAAGAGCACATGTTGCTCTGATGGAGGACCAAGATTTGATTCCCAGTACCCATACATGGCAGCACACAACTGTCTGCAACTCCAGTTGTAGAGGATCTGACACCCTTTTCTGGCCTCCATGGGCACCAGGAACATGCATGATACACAGACATATATGCAGGCAAAACGTCCATACAAATAAAATTAATTTCAAAGGAGTGAAGAAAACCAGCCCCAGAAAGTGAAACATGGTATGTATTCACATATAAGTGGACATTATTTGTAAAGTAAATTTGTAATCATATTACAATCCACAGACCCAGAGAGGCTAAATGACAAGGAGGGCTCAAGGAGTGGAGGATTATGAATCTCCCAAGGAAGGGGAAATAGATTAGATATCATGGTAGACTGGGGGCAGGTGGAGATACAAACAAGAGGAATTAGGTGGGAGGATGGAGGACTGGGGTTCAATTCCTAGAACCCACATGGCAGTCTCACCTATATGTAACTCCAGTTCCAGGGCATCTAACACTTTCACACAGACATATATGCAGGCAAAATATCAATGCACATAAAATAAAAATACTAAAAGAAACAACTGGAATTGGTGGGCATTTCAGGAGTGAGGTAGAAACATAGTGCAATGGAAACTCCAAGGAGTATCCGAGTGCGACCCTAGCTAAGACCCCTTGTAATGGAGGATAAGAAGCCTGAACCAACCATTTCCTGTAACCAGGCAAGACTTCCAGTGGATGCATTGGGACACCAACCCAGCCACAAAAACTTTGACCTTCAATTCATCCTGCCAGCAAGACGTATTGTGGTAAAGGTGACACAGAAATTGTGTGAGTGGCCAGAAAGAAAGAAAGAAAGAAAGAAAGAAAGAAAGAAAGAAAGAAAGAAAGAAAGAAAGGAAGGAAGGAAGGAAGGAAGGAAGGAAGGAAGGAAAGAAGAAAGAAAGAAAGAAAGAAAGAAAGAAAGAAAGAAAGAAAGAAAGAAAGAAAGAAAGAAAGAAAGAAAGAAAGAAAAAAAGGAAGGAAGGAAGGAAGGAAGGAAGGAAGGAAGGAAGGAAGGAAGGAAGGAAGAAAACAGAAAAAAACAAAGCAAACAAAACAAAGAAAATGAAATGATTCCTAATGATACTCTTCTATACTTGTAGATCAGAGCCTAACCTACTTGTCCCCAGAGAGACTTCATCCAGCAACTGATAGCAACAGATACAGAGACCCACAGCCAAACATTAGCTAGAGCTCAGGTAATCCTGTGGAAGAGGAAGAAATGTAGGAGGCAGAGAGGTAAAGAACACTACCAGAAAACCCATAGCATCAACTAACCTGAACTTGTAGGGGCTCACAGTGACTGAACCGCCAACCAGGGAGCGTGCATGGAAAGGACCTGAGGCCTAGGCATGTGTTATGGTTGTGGACCTAGGCATTCTTGTGTGACTCCTAATAGTTGGAGTGTATGTGTGTGGGGGGGAGGTATCTCTGACTCTTTTACCTCCTCTTGGAACCCTTTTTCCCCTATTGAGTTGCCTCATTCAGTCTCAATATGAGGATTTGTGAATAGTCCTATTGCAACTTGATATGCCATGTTTGGTTGATATCTCTGGAATGCCTGCCCTTTTCTGAAGGGAAATCAAGTAGATGGGATAGGGAAGGACTAGAGGAAGAGGAGAAAGGGGAAACTGAGGTTGGGATATAGTATATGAGAGAAGAATTTTTTTAAAGAATTTAAATTGCTTGGTATTTAGTTGGAGTTCCTTTTGTATTACTTAATTTTGAATTTATTTTAGTTATATGCAAATGCAATCAACTTACTTTATACTTAAATAAATAAGTAGAAAGGCAACCAATGTTCATTAGTTAGAAGAATTATTATTGTCTATATGACAAAAGTCTGCAAACAAAATTTATAGATCTAAAACAACCTTATTAGCCAGAATCACAGTTGTGGGTTTAAAAAAACAAACAAACAAACAAACAAACAAAAAAACAAGTAACCTTCTCTTAAGATTCATATGGAAAATCAAGTGACCTAGAAATACCAGCCTGCATGTTGGAAAAGAATGTTGGAAGATTCACATTTACTGATTCTAGCACAGCACTAATCCGACATTGTAGCCAGTGTAAACACTATCTACATGTAGATTAAAGGAGTAGAATCGGAGTCCCCAAGGATGCGCAGACATCTCCAGTCAACTGATTAGACAACAGCCTTCAGCAAGGGGAGAACAGCCTCTCCCGCAATGGTTCTAGGACAGCTGCATAGCCCTGTTAAAAGAATGAAGTTTTCTTTGACCTTCGCATCATATACAACTATTAGCTCAGAAGTGGATCAAAGACCTCATTGCTCTTAAACTTTATAAAACTGTCCAAAAGAGAGTAGGAGTAAGTCTTCATGGTCATGGATTTGGCAAAAAAGAAATATGAATGAGACTTCATTAAAACGAAAATAATTTTACATCAAAGGACATTTTTAAAAACTTAAATGCCAAAAAAAAATTAAAAACTAAATGTCAATTCGGTATAACATAGACATTTGTAAATGATGCCTCTCTCCTAAGACTATCACACTTGCAGCTAAAATGTCGGTAAAATAAGAACCCAGTAAGAGGGCTGGAAATGTAGCTCCGTTGGTGAAGTTATGGCCTAAGATGCCTGAGGGTCTTGCTTCAGTCTCCAGCACTGTGTAAGTCATACATGGCTTGAATGCCCACAATTCCAGAAACTGACATTGTAGGAAGAAGGATCACACATTTGTGAGTATCCTTGGGTTTCAGCATGCAGTAAGTTTGAAGCCAATAGAACTCCTCAGAAGAAAACAAAAACAAAAAATGAAAAAACAACTATAACAACAACAAACTGTCTAATTAATGAATATGCAATGAACCCAAATAGAAATATATACAAAGATGAAATATAGATGGCTCGTGAAAATAGACATTACTAAACATGAGAGAAATGCAAATCAAATCTGTAATGAAATTTTGCTTTGTGTTCAATAGAATACACATAATCAAAAAGGAAGATAAGGGCTGGTAGAGTTGATCAATGCCATAGTATTTGTCTGGCAAATGTAGAGCCCTGTGTTTCATCCTAGCACCAAAAAAAAAAAAAGGTAAGATAATATCAAACGCTGGAGAGATTTAACCCCTCATGTACTGCTGATGGTAATGTAAAATCGGTCAATCACTTTAGAAAGTAATGTTAATCCCCAGAAATGCCAGTAATAGAGAAATAAAAATATACCCTCACTTAAAAAATCATATCATGTGCATGATTGTGTCACTTATAATAATTCTAAAGTGAAAATAAACCAAAGGCCCATCAATTTTTGAATAAAGATAGCATACCCATACAATGGAATATTATTTGACCATTAAAATGACTGAATAAGTAGTAGATATTACAATTTGGATGAACCATGAAAATATTATAGTAACTGAAATATGCCAGATACAAAGAACACTTCATAGAGAAAGAAACAGAGAAGTGATTTCCAGGGCTTGTGGTAGAGAACTGTGACAACTGGGGTTATTACGAAAGAATATATGTCTTATTTTCCCTTAGGGAAAATATTGTAAAATTAAGTAACTGTGATGTAATATACTAAAACCACTGAAATATTTAGTATTTTGTGTGTTCATGTGTATGTGTGTATGCAGATGTGTGTGGGTGTGTGTGTTGGTAAGTATGTGAGTAGACATGCAGATGTGTACATGTAGAGACAAGAGAATGGACTTCAAGGATTGTTCCTTAGGAACCCTCAACTCTGATTTTTGAGTTGGGGTCTCTCACTGCCCTGCAGCTCTTCATGCAGCTAGACCAGTTGGCCTGCAAGTTCCAGGAATCTGACTGTCTCTGCCTCCATAGAACTGAGATCACATAGTTCTGCTTTTATACATGTACTGGGCACTGAACTCAAGGCCTCATGCTTGCACAGCAAACAATTTAGTGACTGAGCCATGTCTTCCTATTTTTTGAGACATTGTCTCACTATGCAGCCTAGGCTGACCTTGAATTAATAATCTTGCCTCCACATCCTACATGCTAGGATTTTAAGTATATGGTACAAACCTTGGCCTTGTTCATTGTTCCATCATGTCCCATTTTTTTTATTTAAGTCAAAGTTTTACCAAAAGGTTAACCAAGAAAATGAAAAGGCTAGTATGAGTTCTAGTTTGGAAGCAACAGTATGTTTCCAGGAAGTTGCTTGAAATAGCATGTTAAATTTGAGCTTAACTGCTACCAAAATCATAGGCAAGGTCAATGGTTTTGTATTCCTGAAAGGCCCCAAAAGATCTGCCTAGGCAAGTGCAAGGCAGTGACAAATAAGCTGACTAACTTTCTTAATTCGCCAAGAACTGAGGCGTTTGAGGTGGGGGGATACAGGACTTTCAGGTCTAAACCTGGGAATGTTTTGAGCTAAACCAAGATGCTGCCACATCCTATATAACAGTTTTACAGACTGGGTCTAATGGCCTGAATGCAGAGGAGTCATGTGCAAGTCTGAAAAGCATTACAGACAAGAAGGGGGCATGCTTGGGCCCTAGTGATCAAGAGCTGTTTTTGTCAATGCTATACACAAGAAGAATTACTAGGAAAGGGGGCATAGGTGTTTTTATTTGTGAAAAAAAAAGTGAAATGACTGGACTACTGTACTAGGAGATACCCTGTCTCTCATACTTGTTCTCATACTTTCTATTTATGTAAACAAATACCTAGTATAAGAAAGGTAACACAAATTCTTTTGTGTTCTCCATCTTTTAAGCAAAGGCTTCATCTTAAATGAAAATAAAAAAAAAAAATAGCCGAGCAGTGGTGGCCCACGCCTTTAATTCCAGCACTTGGGAGGCAGAGGCAGAGGCAGGCAGATTTCTGAGTTTGAGGCCAGCCTGGTGTACAGAGTGAGTTCCAGGACAGCCAGGGCTACACAGAGAAACCCTGTCTTGGAAAAAAAAAAAAAACTGTTAAGAAAAAATAAAATAAAATAAAAAAATTTTAAAAATATAGATTACTAGAATACTTTCCAAAGCTAAGCCTTGCCGCAAACGGTTCAAATACAAGCTCTACATGTTCTCTTCTAAGTACAAAGTAGGTAGTTTTATTATTCTCATTTATGTATAAGGACACTGGTACACAATCAGGATACGTAGCTTACGTAAGGTCACATAGCTAATAGTTGCTAAAGGGTTCAAGTCCTGCCAATGTGACTTTGAACTTCAGGGTCTTGGTTATGATGGTAAGTTGTGTCCTCAAATGAAATTAATGTAATGGTGCAAAGAAGATCAGACTTACTTGGTCAAGGCAAGTGAAGAAGGGCTTGGAGCTGAACACACAAAATGCAATAAACCAGAAGAATTACCTCCTCGGAACTCTATTGTGAATAGATTCAAGGCCCACAGTCATAACGTCCCTGATATGGGACTTAAATGTCTAATTTCTGCCGAAATAATCTTCCCACAAGTCTCAGTTGAGATGCTTGCACCATACACCATAGGCATCTTTTGCAAAGAGGGAAGAATATGTTACTTGGAAATAGGTGACTTTTAATGGTTGACTTTTAATGGTGATGGAGTGTTTTAACTCAGTGACTTCCAGAAAGCTTCTCATGTTAAATTCATGGTTTGCCTTGACTACAGTAAGTACAACCATAGTTGTGAATATGACATAGACAGGAGGGATGTGGGCGGTAAAGCCTGGAGAATGGAGCACAGTGAGGATAAGCCTGTAAGTACATTAGCAGAAAGCAGAAAGCTATTTCCAGAGAAAATTCTCAAGAACTCTATAGGAAATTAATACAAGGAACTGGTATAACCTCACCTAATAAAGCCAGGAGCGGGTATAAGGTGGTTCTGCCGTCAAAACAACTTAATAAGATTAGGCTCTAGCACACAGAGAGCTTAAGGATCTCATGGCTTACACTAAGTAGGATTCGTTTTCATTAAGGGGATAGACAAATAAACTTTCTGTTACAGCTGAAAATCTCTCATTCAGTAAGTTTTTCTTCTAAGTGCCTACGATCTGTGAATATTTGTGCCATTAAGGATTCTGAGACAGAAGACACAGATTCTCTGCTTTCCTCATCTTATGGTCCATTCAGTAAAATACGTATTCTTCACATCACAAGCAAAGGCATTCCTATAAACTCTGCTAAGTGCTTGAATGAAAGGAGTATGAATGAATGATATGGTCTTTGTTCATTTGCTTGAATAAATTCTATAAAATAATAAAAAAAGAAAGGAGTAAAGTTTGATAGAAAAGATTAACTATAGCAGGTAGCTGAGCTGGGAATCACAGAGCCTTTCTATTTCAATGGGATCCTACCTGGGAGAAGAGTAGGAAGGAGGTGGGCAAAGATTTGGAGTTGGAGTTGAAAGTAGACATCAGGCTAATTGGGTCTACAGGTGGGAAAGAGCTTGGTAATATTCTAAGAATGGAGTTGCTATGTGTCTACTGAGTAAAGATCAATGGGCAGAAGAACCAAAAGGATATTCATGTCTTTTTAGGTCTTTGCAGACCGCAGGAAAAGTCTGTTTTTTCTCTGAGTACAACAGGAACTCATTATTGATGGAATTAATTATTATGACAGGGAGAGTGACATTAGCCAGTGTATGATTTAAATATCCCCAAACTATATGTAAATCAATTCTGTATTAAGAATAGATTAAGGCATGAAAATATCAGCACTTAAGAGTGTGTGTTGCTCTTGCATAGGACCCAAATTGTAATCCTAGCATCCAACTGCCTGTAACAGGGGATTTCACCCACTATTCCAGTCTCTTACAGTACTGTATCCATACATAGCATGTGCAAACATAGATGTAACTGCATAAAAATAAAAGTAGCAAAAAATCATTTTTTAAAGAAAAGAGAGAGAGAAGAAGAAGAAGAAGAAGAAGAAGAAGAAGAAGAAGAAGAAGAAGAAGAAGAAGAAGAAGAAGAAGAAGAAGAAGAAGAAGAAGAAGAAGAAGAAGAAGAAGAAGAAGAAGAAGAATCCAGGCAGTGGTGGTGCATGCCTTTAATCCCAGCACTTGAGAGACAGAGGCAGGCAGATTTCTGAGTTCGAGGTCAGCCTGGTCTACAGAGTTCCAGGACAGCCAGGGATACACAGAGAAACCCTGTTTCAAAAAACCAAAA